>CM041776.1:143525578-143618304 GCA_023374045.1 Limonium bicolor | reverse complement strand
ATGTTTCCCACTATCATAACATCATTCTCCCAAGCATCTTCTTTTACTAACCAAATCTTCTTTTTCATAACTTCTTAAAATTCCTTCTCATAACCTTACCTAAACATCATTCCCTTCTTATTCATCAACATTACCTAAACCTTAAACAAACTTCTCCAAGACTTTAATACATCCTAAAACCACTCATTGGATTTCTAGAACTTCCAAGATAATGCCTAAATCCTTGTAGCACCTTAGAACACCTTAATGCATGTTTTCTTCCTTAGTGAAACATTTATCCATTCCTAACAATTCCTAGTTCACCCAAGTTCATTTAAGCACTTAAAACTCCTTATACATTACACAAATTTTGCCATGGGTTCTCTTAGCACATCATCATTTCCAAAACTCATAGTTTTCTCCATTAAACATTCAAGAACACCTAAATCCATCAAGAACACTATCACACACCAAACTTCACCAAATTTACACTACATCACAATATAGTGCATAATTAAAATTGCTTGGCACTTAGGCCCTTAAATAACATGGCTCTTAGGTGTAACACCCCAACTCAATCCAATTGTGGTCTTGCAACTTAACAATATATATACACATGTCACAGCGGAATTCTTTACAATCCAGGACCTTGCCACGGTCTGACTACAGAATATACCGAACATTAGTCTAACAACCTTACCCATTTACATAACCTTCTTACAATCCACTCACAACCTATACATCTTACTAACTCAATTGCCATACGAGTGTACAGGCACAACTCGTAGGTCATACTTAATCCTTAACACTTGCACTCCTTCTTACTCTCGCGACGGCCGCCTCCTGATGTTCACCTGTGTAGTAAAAAGAAGCCCCCGAGGGGGTCAGCACGAATGCTGGTACGATCTCTCATGGCCCCCAAGCTAGCGTGGCTACGACGACTAATTGTCGATAGCATGGAGGTTGATTAGATGCACAACATAATAGAAAGTGCAGTAAACAACAACTCAGATATGAACATTCAAAGTTCACACAATGAACGACTTAAATGCGTTCTCTTAATTAGAGAGTTAGTTATTTAACTCTTTAAGTAATGTTCCCCCTTAAACTTAGTCCATCCTTATCTCACCTCAATCTTAGTCTTATCTTAATCTTAGAAACAACCATCCTTTAATGAGGAGTGGATGTTGCTTATCTTAATCTTAATATTACAAACCATCCTTTAATGAGGAATGGTTGCAACTTACCTTAATCTTAATCTTAACTTAATCTCAATATACAAACCGTTCCTGGAAGGGATTGGTTGTAACTTGTCTCAGTCTTAGAATACAAACCATTCTTTAAGTAGAAATGGTTGTAACTTATCTCAAACCTTATCTCAATCTTATCTCAGTTCTTATCTCAAATAAGTCAACCATTCTTTAATTAGAATGGTTGTACCTTAATCCATTGTTTATCTGTCGGGTCACGTAACCCTAGCCAATGAGTTATCAGCTCCATTGGTTTACATAAACAATATTTATTAGAATTAGTTGGGCATTTAGGTAGATCCCACTACACCATCTCAGTATGCCTCCCTCCTAAAACGAAAAGTCTGAGGAGGGTCGAGTCTATATGTCGACTCTAGGCGACGAGTCCGAGGACAAGTCATCTTTGGAAGACGGTATTTGATAAGGATACCGACTTCCCCCAATACACATGTGCCGGCACCATTCCGGATTCCTCACTCAAGATCAGTTAGTAATAGTCTCAAGACCATGTTTGTTGGTTAACCTCTTTCGGTTCATGTCGTCCCTCATTAGGGGCGATCCTTAGTCTCACTCAATCCCTCACTAAGCATTGGTTAGTAAGTTCTCACGGTATGTCGTGTTAGTTTTCAAACATCTCACAACAATACAACATATATATATGTTCCGGTTGCATGCTTTATCTTGTTTAGTGAGCACACAAACAAATAGCACACAAGCCGAGGGACACCTCGTTAGCAAGCAGGCCACAAGGAGAAACAACTGTACCGTTCACCGTTGGTCGTTCGGCTGCTTACTCTTTCCGGAGTCCAAACTCCCAAGTCCTAAAACATTCATTCAGTTTTAGGTTGTTAATCACTCAACTTAATATGACTTACTTAGCTTGTTTAACTTACTTAATTCCTTAATGATCCCCACCTAACACCTCTTAGGTCTTACACTTAACTTTTAAACTTTCAAGTTTACACTTAACTTAATCCCTTAAGTTCTTAGGGTCCTAACCATTACCACCCTACCAAAGGTATACCTCATTACCTATTACCATTCTTAGAATTTAAAATTTCTTTTTTTTTTATTTTTAGGCCCGACCGAACTTCCGACCGACCTTACCTAAGGTCGGTCCATTCCAGAACACTTCATCGTTTGAAAATTCTACCCCGACCGACCTTGCAAGTCGGTCCCAAGGTCGGTCCATTCCCGAGAGTTTCCCCCGTGGGAAATTTAAGCTCGACCGAACTTGCCAAGTCCGGTCCTATGTTCGGTCGATTCCAGTGACTTAACTCCTTCACAAAATACAAGCCTGACCGAACTTGTAAGTCCGGTCCCCAAGTTCGGTCGGTTCCAGAAACATTTTCCGGTAAACTGAGCCCGACCGACCTTGCAAGTCCGGTCCCTAAGGTCGGTCGGCTCTAGAACCTTGTTTCTAAATTCCCATTCAACTCCAAACTTCTCCTCATATATCCTAATATGTTATAACCTCATTTGGGCACCTCAAATACACCTTAAGCCCTCCTTTAAACACATTAAATCATTCACCAAGATCCACCTTAGTCATTATGCATTTTCCTTGTAATAATGCTAACACTTGTAATATTTTCCTCTAGGTTTCTAGGTGGTGGTTCACACCTAATGTAACCACTATGCCAAATGTTTTCCTCACCACTATAACATCATCTCCCAAGCATCTTTCAACATCGAAAATCCTTTTATGCATTTACTTAAAGTTCCTTCACAAGTTTAAACTTCCATCATCATCACATTGTTTCCTTTCTAGTGGTGCACCAACATTTGCCTAAGTCCTAAATACTCAATTACATTCTCTTGATTCCTAAATCCTTCAAGGTAACGCCTAGATCATTACCACTCATTACAACACTTTATCTTATCCCTTTTTATCAAGACAACCTCAAAGACTTCCTAGTACTTCCTTAGTCATTAATTTCCCTTAGAACATATTCAAATCACCTTAATCATTACACCTTCTCCTTACACTTATGCACACTTCTATATATATCTCATCTTATGATTTTGGTGTGCTCAAAACACTCACCATTCCTCTAACTCCTCCTAGACATCTCTAGGTCATCCTAAACCTCAAGAACTCCTTAGTTAACTAATCTCCACTCAAATTCCTCATAATGATTCCTAGTAAATCCTAGGTCATATTAACTCACCACCATCACCTAAACACTTATTTTCTACTCAAATTTCGCCATGGCTTCTCTAGTATCTTATCATGCCCACACACATTGTTTTCCTCATTCAACCATCTCACACACACATCAAATTCTTTCTCATCACATCTCACCACCAAACCAACTCATTCACAACAAACTCAATATTTGCAATTAATCTTAAATTGCATAGCACTAAGGCTCTTAAATGACATGGCTCTTAGGCCCTTAAATGACTTAAACTTAAACACTGAATTTCCCACATATAAAAGCTTTCAACCTGCAAATACACCCATCAATCTCATAGTAGCTATAATGCTCTTAAAATCCACCTTAAACTTATATTACTAACTCATCATTAGCTCCTTAGTCACAAGTTCATAAGCTTGTTTAAGTTCTTTTTCTTAGGTTACATAACCCATTACCTAATGTAAGCCCTAGGCTACATTGGTACTCATCTAAACTCATTCCTTAAAACTTAAACCACCATTAGGTAAGCATTTTACCTTGTTTTCTCAAGCTTATCTTAACTTCCTCCTTAGACCTTCTTCTTGAATGAATATCGGCCACCACTCAAACTTCCCTTGCCAATGTTCTAATCAATAACCAATGACTCATATGAGCACTAAACAATACACTAACCTTAAGGAATGAAAACCTAGGTTAGAAATGTGTTCTAAGGCATAAAAGTGGATGATTACCTTTGAAGTCTCAAGGTAGACTTTGGCATTGAATGAAATAGGACCTCCACTAGTCCTTGGTGAATAAATCAAGCTAGAACAAGGCATAAAAACATAGCCCCATGAGAAAGAATTTTCGGCCATGTATAAGAAATGATGGAAACATGGTTTTTCTTACATTTTCTTTACCTTAAGAGAATGGAGAAGCTAATGAGCTCTTCAAACTTGATTTTCCCCCATCAATGGAGTTTTCTCATGGCACCAAAATGGAGCTTTGAAAGATTTGAAAAGATAGAAAGATAGGTCTTGACCTAACTAAGACAAATATGCAATTTGTTTTGGATTTGGAGCTTGGAGTTGTATTTGGCAAGTGATTGAAGATGGAGAACCATGGAAGAGCAGATCTCTCGGTTTTGGAACAGAGAGAAGAAGAAGAAACCGTGGGTGAAGGAGAGAAATGAAGAGAGAGAAGAAGAAAGGTGGCTAATATAAGGTATTTTGCTTTAATAAAGCAAATAGTAACTTCTTTACTTATCTCTTCTTTTCCTTCCTCATTTGATGACTCATGTGGTGATTCCCCACATAAAAACCGGCCACCCTCTTAATATAAGGCTAACATGGTCTTTGTTGACCAATTAATTAGCTTATATTGATTAAAACTTAAACTAGTCACTAAATAGTTACTATTCACTAATCAAGGCACATAATCGGGAAATTTTTATTTCCCATTGATTTAGACCTCCTAATGTGATACTAATTAGTACACATGTTGATTAAAGAGTAATGATGGACATTTAGCCACTCAAAACTCAATTCTAAGACAATTTCTCAAAAATGTGCTTTAAGACTTCTTAAAGAACATTTTGTGTTTTAACTTGTTTTCAAGCTTGGTTTTCTTTGCTAATTGATTTAAAATGACCATTAGGATATTACTAAGGTCTTATCATGATATTTGGGTACTCACCCAAGTCTCTCCAAGCTTAGAGCACGTTTTTGCCCTGATTGCCCTTAAGACACTTTCTTGTGTTTTCCTTGGTTTAAATTGTCTACCAATCTTTCTAAGGCATATTTTAGCCTTACTACATCATGATCTGATGTTTAATTAACATACTTAGGTTTGGGGTATTTCAATCTACCCCCCTTAAAAGAACTTTGTCCCCAAAGTTCCCATGCATCTTTTCTTATTAGAATGCATGTCTTACCTCATTCCTTAGATCATATAGATCATACTTATGTATACTTAATCTCATTGGATCATTGGATCCACCATATTTTATACTTAAATATCACACAACATGCTTAAGCATGTGTAGCACTCAAAATTCCTTTTGTTCCTTTTTGATGATTAAAACATTCACATAACTTCCAACGTATTCTCCCATGTCACCGGTCCGTAGACAATGGCTCATTCGTCCTCGTCACCATGGGCCAGAATACAAAACACGCTGCTCTCCCCATGTCACCGGTCCGAAGACAAAGGCTCGTGCGTCCTCGACTTCATGGGCGAGACTCAGTAAAAAGGTAATCCTTTTTACGAGGTCATGTGAGGAATAATTCCTCTAATTAAAAATACAAGCAACTCCAATTTCATTTTTATCCCAAGGTCTCTATCCTTAGTGTGATTTAATTGTGACCACTGGTAGGGAGTTTCAGGAATCATCCAACGCTGATGTGATCAGCATCAGTGTAGAACTATCCTTCCACCCCAATTTGTGTTCGGTTTCCCTTGATCCCTAGAAAATCAAGTTCCACCTCCCACGTCATTTTCAAACATCCAAATAATTCACTCATGTCCAATTTTCTATCTTTTTAGTTCTTCTATAATCAATACATCTCCAAAGTGTGGACTCATTCCATCTAACATTCCCAATTCATCTCTTAGTAATTACCTCAGACTTATACCAACTTCCACTGTCTCATACCACATGGCATTACTATTTCCTAACCCATAATCATATCAAATTGTATCTCATAATGTTATCTTATTCTTATCTCACACATAGTCTCATATCGACTTATACCTCATATATATTCCTTATTTCTTAAATCTCCTTATTCTTCTTCCTTAATTCTCTTAACTTGTACTCACACCGGAGTTAACAAGATAAGTACTTAATTGTATGGTATTCACATCTTCTGTGTGCAATAACCATGATTTATCTCAAAATGTTTATGTAAAACATATTCTCAAATTATTTTGTGCTATGCACACCGTAGTTTATGTACTCAGTACACAAACATACGCTAAGCGGTTTTCGCTCTACCCCCCTTAAAATGGATTACGCCCACGTAATCAGCGTTACATCATCTTTGAACATAAGTTCAAGATGTCTAATTCTCACCAAGCATTCTAGCTTCCACGTCACCTATCTTACTTATAATCCGATCAGAAACAACTTAGTCTCTGTATCGAGGATTCTTAACGGTACTTATACCGTTTCCTTAACTTAGCTTGGTCTAATCTCAAAGGTAGTGATCTGCTAGCTTCCGCTGCACCACTCTGATAATCTTAGGCCTAATTGTCTCAATGGACACGTGTTGTATTTGTATATACACGGCCTTAATGAGTTGTAACTCGTGTATCTATTCTCCTTGGAGATCTTACGCTCATACTCTTAGTATTTTCTCAAATGTCTAAATTGTTCTCCCCAACTGACCTTTGGTCTGAGGATGATTCTTAGTCTGAAACTACTGTTTAGTGCATAGTGCGCTTTACAGTCTTACTCCCTTACATCTTAAAGCATGTTCAATGTCTGTACTTAACAATCCGTGCTCTTCGCACTTCATAGTCCTTAATTATTTGTTCTCTGGTTCCTCCGTGTTGCTGATTCAACTGAGTTCTTCTCTTCGACTGTTTGTGGTAGTAGCTGCTCTTGTCTGGTCTTGCGTCGTTGTCGGTGGTACGGAGTCGACTACTTCCCGTGTTCCTTACACCACTCGTTCACATGCATGGGGTACCTTACTGGTACATTACTACTTACCCAACTAACTCATAAATGAGCGTGTCAGGCCTGCAAGCCCCTGTGGGGTGCAGTCGTCCCACGTCTCGTTTTAGTAAACTCATAGTGTCCGTCACACGTTTAGCTATTGCTAATTATGAATTATTCTGTTGTCGATCTCCTCTTTCCTTGTTCCATAATAACATTTATTGTTCTTCTTGATGTTAATCAAGGAAAATCCATTACTGCGTTCTTGGGTATGGTATGCTCCAGCTCCTTTCTGTATCCCGTACTGATTCTATTTCTTAGTAGCTTAGGTCTCTTTCCATAGAGCCTCTTATCTTCTTTCTCCTATTAGGAAAGCACTTCCAGTTCCTTAAGGAATGGGTTGTGTGCTTCCTGTGTAATCTTACCAAACCATGTCCAGACTACTGGCATCAATGCTCAGTTCGTCTTCCATCTTATTTTCTTACTTATGCTGGTCTTAACTCATGAATCTAATTGCCTCAGTGTCAATATTTGACGGCTCATACATAATGGTCGCCTTACCGCGTACCATGACTTAATCCACTTATCTAACTATTGTACTCACGACCACTACTACCGTGGTAGTTGGCATTTACCATGTTGCCCATTAATGGTGCAACCTCTTACTCACTTATTCTAATGTCTTAACTTATACTCAATCCCTCCTTGGTGTAAACACACTGGAAGTTCTTTCATTCTGGTATTGGCGGTTGTCGTACCGCGTTTGTAAAATAGTTGGCTCTTGATATGAAGGTGTTCTGCTCCAATCTCAGTTTCGTAAGCAGGCTAATTTCTTTCGCTTTCTTTCATCCTTAGTGATGTTATCTACCATGTAGTTTAACTGATTACTGAAGAAGTCATCCACTGAATCACAAGCTCTTCTGAGCATTGATTAATTGACGTGCCACAATGTGCAGTCATAATGTTTATCCCTGACCATTACTAATTCTTACATCCTGGGTGTTGGATATGGGGTCTATCTGTGCGACCTTCCTTATTACTCAAGTGTATCTGGTATGTTCTAAGGTGATCTCAAAGTTCATAGTTTCCATTTTCTAAATAAAGTGTATTTTATCTCTAATATGTGAAAGCCCTTTTGAGGGGTTCATTCCCACTCATGGCCTCACAACAAGGAGAGGTATCCCCACCCTAAAAGGCATGGTTCGTTCTCCGCTCCTGTCCTTAGCATTAACTCAATATTCTCATTGGTACCCTTTCTTGGTAATATCTTCCCAATCTAAGTTATAGGTTTGGTAACCGTTCATATCTACAAATTGTAGCCCCTTCGTGGCTTAAACAAGCTCCCTTATAACTTACTGCGCCTCGGGCTCTGATGTGGTTAACATCCTTGGCTCGTAGGCTCTTAATGCTTAATTTCTCAGTTCATTATTTGTGTTCTTATTCATCTGTAGGTTATCCTCATAAACTTCTGGTCCCTTGGAACACCATCAATCATTAGGTTACATACTAAATGTAGTATCGGGTTTGGAGTTCCCGTTTCTAACTGGACTTCCCAGTAATCTCAATCCTTATGCTTGGTATTATCCTACTGTTACGCTCCTTCGGACCACTGCCCGGTACTCATGTCACTTCTCATTTCCTTATCCATTGCACGCGTAGTGCTTTCCTTATCACTGGTATTGCGGGTGATTTCGACTGCGTAGCATGTCGACCCATGTTGCCGGTAATTTCCGCTCCCTTACTGATAGTATTCCATAGGTAGCGCATGCTTCTCAGCCACGCTCCATTAAAATTTCCCAGTTCTCCATAACTATTGTACGACAAGTTGTTTCTCATATTGCTTACTGTTAGCTAACTGCCAGATCGGGTTTCCCCGAGTAAGAGAAGGCTTTCTTCTCTCTGGCGTTTGTTCCACAAATTCAGGGTTAGGGATGTGGAGGGCGGGCCTAGGTACTATGGATGTCCGGTAAACACCGGGAAGTCCTGACTAACGCACCTCTCACTCTATCTCTTAACCCTTAACCCATAACTCAATCTCAACATCAATATTCTCCTAAGTTCGGTATTTCTTGTCTTCAGAGCGTAACTATGCTCTGATACCACTTTTGTAACACCCCAACTCAATCCAATTGTGGTCTCGCAACTTAACAATATATATACACATGTCACAGCGGAATTCTTAACAATCCAGGACCTTGCCACGGTCTGACTACAGAATATACCGAACATTAGTCTAACAACCTTATCCATTTACATAACCTTCTTACAATCCACTCACAACCTATACATCTTACTAACTCAATTGCCATACGAGTGTACAGGCACAACTCGTAGGTCATACTTAATCCTTAACACTTGCACTCCTTCTTACTCTCGCGACGGCCGCCTCCTGATGTTCACCTGTGTAGTAAAAAGAAGCCCCCGAGGGGGTCAGCACGAATGCTGGTACGATCCTCTCATGGCCCCCAAGCTAGCGTGGCTACGACGACTAATTGTCGATAGCATGGAGGTTGATTAGATGCACACCATAATAGAAAGTGCAGTAAACAACAACTCAGATATGAACATTCAAAGTTCACACACAATGAACGACTTAAATGCGTTCTCTTAATTAGAGAGTTAGTTATTTAACTCTTTAAGTAATGTTCCCCCTTAAACTTAGTCCATCCTTATCTCACCTCAATCTTAGTCTTATCTTAATCTTAGAAACAACCATCCTTTAATGAGGAGTGGATGTAGCTTATCTTAATCTTAATATTACAAACCATCCTTTAATGAGGAATGGTTGCAACTTACCTTAATCTTAATCTTAACTTAATCTCAATATACAAACCGTTCCTGGAAGGGATTGGTTGTAACTTGTCTCAGTCTTAGAATACAAACCATTCTTTAAGTAGAAATGGTTGTAACTTATCTCAAACCTTATCTCAATCTTATCTCAGTTCTTATCTCAAATAAGTCAACCGTTCTTTAATTAGAATGGTTGTACCTTAATCCATTGTTTATCTGTCGGGTCACGTAACCCTAGCCAATGAGTTATCAGCTCCATTGGTTTACATAAACAATATTTATTAGAATTAGTTGGGCATTTAGGTAGATCCCACTACACCATCTCAGTATGCCTCCCTCCTAAAACGAAAAGTCCGAGGAGGTCGAGTCTATATGTCGACTCTAGGCGACGAGTCCGAGGACAAGTCATCTTTGGAAGACGGTATTTGATAAGGATACCGACTTCCCCCAATACACATGTGCCGGCACCATTCCGGATTCCTCACTCAAGATCAGTTAGTAATAGTCTCAAGACCATGTTTGTTGGTTAACCTCTTTCGGTTCATGTCGTCCCTCATTAGGGGCGATCCTTAGTCTCACTCAATCCCTCACTAAGCATTGGTTAGTAAGTTCTCACGGTATGTCGTGTTAGTTTTCAAACATCTCACAACAATACAACATATATATAATATGTTCCGGTTGCATGCTTTATCTTGTTTAGTGAGCACACAAACAAATAGCACACAAGCCGAGGGACACCTCGTTAGCAAGCAGGCCACAAGGAGAAACAACTGTACCGTTCACCGTTGGTCGTTCGGCTGCTTACTCTCTTCCGGAGTCCAAACTCCCAAGTCCTAAAACATTCATTCAGTTTTAGGTTGTTAATCTTAACTTAATATGACTTACTTAGCTTGTTTAACTTACTTAATTCCTTAATGATCCCCACCTAACACCTCTTAGGTCTTACACTTAATCTTACAAACTTAATCTTAAACTTTCAAGTTTACACTTAACTTAACTTAATCCCTTAAGTTCTTAGGGTCCTAACCATTACCACCCTACCAAAGGTATACCTCATTACCTATTACCATTCTTAGAATTTAAAATTTCTTTTTTTTTATTTTTAGGCCCGACCGAACTTCCGACCGACCTTACCTAAGGTCGGTCCATTCCAGAACACTTCATCGTTTGAAAATTCTACCCCGACCGACCTTGCAAGTCCGGTCCCAAGGTCGGTCCATTCCCGAGAGTTTCCCTCGTGGGAAATTTAAGCTCGACCGAACTTGCCAAGTCCGGTCCTATGTTCGGTCGATTCCAGTGACTTAACTCCTTCACAAAATACAAGCCTGACCGAACTTGTAAGTCCGGTCCCCAAGTTCGGTCGGTTCCAGAAACATTTTCCGGTAAACTGAGCCCGACCGACCTTGCAAGTCCGGTCCCTAAGGTCGGTCGGCTCTAGAACCTTGTTTCTAAATTCCCATTCAACTCCAAACTTCTCCTCATATATCCTAATATGTTATAACCTCATTTGGGCACCTCAAATACACCTTAAGCCCTCCTTTAAACACATTAAATCATTCACCAAGATCCACCTTAGTCATTATGCATTTTCCTTGTAATAATGCTAACACTTGTAATATTTTCCTCTAGGTTTCTAGGTGGTGGTTCACACCTAATGTAACCACTATGCCAAATGTTTTCCTCACCACTATAACATCATCTCCCAAGCATCTTTCAACATCGAAAATCCTTTTATGCATTTACTTAAAGTTCCTTCACAAGTTTAAACTTCCATCATCATCACATTGTTTCCTTTCTAGTGGTGCACCAACATTTGCCTAAGTCCTAAATACTCAATTACATTCTCTTGATTCCTAAATCCTTCAAGGTAACGCCTAGATCATTACCACTCATTACAACACTTTATCTTATCCCTTTTTATCAAGACAACCTCAAAGACTTCCTAGTACTTCCTTAGTCATTAATTTCCCTTAGAACATATTCAAATCACCTTAATCATTACACCTTCTCCTTACACTTATGCACACTTCTATATATATCTCATCTTATGATTTTGGTGTGCTCAAAACACTCACCATTCCTCTAACTACTCCTAGACATCTCTAGGTCATCCTAAACCTCAAGAACTCCTTAGTTAACTAATCTCCACTCAAATTCCTCATAATGATTCCTAGTAAATCCTAGGTCATATTAACTCACCACCATCACCTAAACACTTATTTTCTACTCAAATTTCGCCATGGCTTCTCTAGTATATCATGCCCACACACATTGTTTTCCTCATTCAACCATCTCACACACACATCAAATTCTTTCTCATCACATCTCACCACCAAACCAACTCATTCGCAACAAACTCAATATTTGCAATTAATCTTAAATTGCATAGCACTAAGGCTCTTAAATGACATGGCTCTTAGGCCCTTAAATGACTTAAACTTAAACACTGAATTTCCCACATATAAAAGCTTTCAACCTGCAAATACACCCATCAATCTCATAGTAGCTATAATGCTCTTAAAATCCACCTTAAACTTATATTACTAACTCATTCTCATTAGCTCCTTAGTCACAAGTTCATAAGCTTGTTTAAGTTCTTTTTCTTAGGTTACATAACCCATTACCTAATGTAAGCCCTAGGCTACATTGGTACTCATCTAAACTCATTCCTTAAAACTTAAACCACCATTAGGTAAGCATTTTACCTTGTTTTCTCAAGCTTATCTTAACTTCCTCCTTAGACCTTCTTCTTGAATGAATATCGGCCACCACTCAAACTTCCCTTGCCAATGTTCTAATCAATAACCAATGACTCATATGAGCACTAAACAATACACTAACCTTAAGGAATGAAAACCTAGGTTAGAAATGTGTTCTAAGGCATAAAAGTGGATGATTACCTTTGAAGTCTCAAGGTAGACTTTGGCATTGAATGAAATAGGACCTCCACTAGTCCTTGGTGAATAAATCAAGCTAGAACAAGGCATAAAAACATAGCCCCATGAGAAAGAATTTTCGGCCATGTATAGAAATGGTG
Organism: Limonium bicolor; assembly: GCA_023374045.1. Lineage (NCBI taxonomy): Eukaryota > Viridiplantae > Streptophyta > Magnoliopsida > Caryophyllales > Plumbaginaceae > Limonium > Limonium bicolor. The sequence continues at coordinate 143,605,470 of CM041776.1, read as the reverse complement.
GAAACATGGTTTTTCTTACATTTTCTTTACCTTAAGAGAATGGAGAAGCTAATGAGCTCTTCAAACTTGATTTTCCCCCATCAATGGAGTTTTCTCATGGCACGAAAATGGAGCTTTGAAAGATTTGAAAAGATAGAAAGATAGGTCTTGACCTAACTAAGACAAATATGCAATTTGTTTTGGATTTGGAGCTTGGAGTTGTATTTGGCAAGTGATTGAAGATGGAGAACCATGGAAGAGCAGCTCTCTCGGTTTTGGAACAGAGAGAAGAAGAAGAAACCGTGGGTGAAGGAGAGAAATGAAGAGAGAGAAGAAGAAAGGTGGCTAATATAAGGTATTTTGCTTTAATAAAGCAAATAGTAACTTCTTTACTTATCTCTTCTTTTCCTTCCTCATTTGATGACTCATGTGGTGATTCCCCACATAAAAACCGGCCACCCTCTTAATATAAGGCTAACATGGTCTTTGTTGACCAATTAATTAGCTTATATTGATTAAAACTTAAACTAGTCACTAAATAGTTACTATTCACTAATCAAGGCACATAATCGGGAAATTTTTGATTTCCCATTGATTTAGACCTCCTAATGTGATACTAATTAGTACACATGTTGATTAAAGAGTAATGATGGACATTTAGCCACTCAAAACTCAATTCTAAGACAATTTCTCAAAAATGTGCTTTAAGACTTCTTAAAGCACATTTTGTGTTTTAACTTGTTTTCAAGCTTGGTTTTCTTTGCTAATTGATTTAAAATGACCATTAGGATATTACTAAGGTCTTATCATGATATTTGGGTACTCACCCAAGTCTCTCCAAGCTTAGAGCACGTTTTTGCCCTGATTGCCCTTAAGACACTTTCTTGTGTTTTCCTTGGTTTAAATTGTCTACCAATCTTTCTAAGGCATATTTTAGCCTTACTACATCATGATCTGATGTTTAATTAACATACTTAGGTTTGGGGTATTTCATCAGGCCCTTAAATTGCATGACTCTCAGGCCCTTAAATTGCATAAACCTTAAACACTGAATTTCCCACATAAATAATGCCTTTAACCTGCAAATACACTCAACATCACATATGCCCCTTAATAATCTCCTTGAGAGTATTTTACTAACTCATTCAACATTAGCTCTTTAGGTATTTTATTAAGCAAATCAAGTTCATTTTTCCTAGGCATTTAAACTACATTAAGATAGTTTGTTTACCTCTTTTCTTCAAGATTTCTACTTGAACCCTCTTGTTCTTCCTTGTTTGGAAATCGGCAATGGGACTTGGTTACTTGTCCATGTTCTAATCAATACACAAGTAAACCATTGAGTATTTAAGCTTCATGCTGAAACTCATTTACAAACCCTAGGTTATATATATTGTCTTAACACATTAGGATAGTTGTTTTACCTTAGAAACAAAAGAGAGCTTGAGTAAGCATCAAGAGAGGACTCCACCTAGCCCTTGAATGATTGTAATAAAGCTAGAACAAAGCAAGAGAAGACACCATTAATGGTGAATTTTCGGCCAACAAAAACATGGAGGAAATGTTGTTTTTCTTTGATTTTCCTTACCCTGAAACCAAGAAGAATGACAAGGCATGAAAAGGTGAGCTCAAGCTCCATCAATGGTGAATCTCCATGGCACCGAAATGAGGCTTTTGAAGATTTAAAAAGATAGAAGTGTAGAGCTTGCTCCAACTAGAAGAATGGTGGTCTTGAAATTGAATTTGGACCATGGAGCTAGGAGTTACAAGCATTCAAAGATGGAGAAGGGCTACTTGCTGTAGCAAAACCGATGGAGAGAGGAAGGAGAAGGGTTGGCTACGGTGGGAACAAGAGAGGAATGAGAGAATGAGTTTTAAGTTTGCTTTTGGAAGATATTTATGTTATAAAGTAACTTTCTTCTTTTACTTACTTTTCCTTCCTTTCTTTAATTGATTTTTACATGGTGGTGACTCACCTTACAAAAACCGGCCCCCATTAGTTATCTAGGGGTGTTTTGGTCATTATTGACCAATTAAATTACTTACATTGACTTATGTCATAAACTAGCTTATTTAAGTAACTATTCACAAACTAAGGCACATATTTGTGAAATTTTTGATTTCCCATTGATTTAGACTTCCTAATGTGATACTAATTAGTACACATATTAATTTAAGAGTAATGATGGACATTTAGCCACTCAAAACTCATTTACAAGACAATTTTTCAAAAATGAGCTTTAAGACTCCTTAAAGCACATTTTGTGTTTAACCTTGTTTTCAAGCTTGGTTTTCCTTAGTAATTGGTTTAATATGTTCATTAGTATATAAATAAGGTCTTGGTAAGCTCATTAGGTCTTAACCAAGACTATCCCAAGCTTAGAGCACATTCAAGCCCATATTGACCTTAAGGTATTTATTTATGTTTTGTTTGGTTTCATTGTCTACCAAAGTCTCCTAAGGACTTTATTATCCTTATTAAATCATAATTGAATGTTATTTAGTCTTGGTAGGCTCTTTGCGTACCAACCAAGTTCACTCTAAGCTTAGAGCATGTTTTTGCTCCAACTATGTCTTAGTGTTCTATTGTATTTTACCATGGTTTAAATGGTTCATTGATGTTTCCAAGACACTTTTTAGCCTTTAAATGCCACAGTTTAACATTTAAACAACATATCACGGTTTGGGGTATTTCAAGTAGTCATATCCCAACTGAGATTCTTTGTACTGTGTATTAGCCTGGTCAACTTCCCACCAATACAACTCTCAATTGATTGTTGAGGTGGTTGAGAATCCTTGACCATCCTTTGATATGAGGATATCTCCTCTTGCATGTGCGTCCATTCCAAATCGATCAACAATCTTCTCACCTCACCGTAGCCGCTCTCAATAATCAGTAACTATCCAACAAAAACAAAAATAAAAATACCAAGTAGAATAAAACTAAAAATAGAAAATAAACACAAAAAAAATTAACTAAATCGAAAAACAAATAAGATATAAAACAGAAATACAAGAAAATCGCTAAAACAAATATAGTAAGTAAAATTAAATACCATTAAATGAAGCGAAAATAAAATAAAATAGAAAAAAACTAAACAAAAATCTCAATAAAATTAAAAACCATCAATTAACCGTGCCGGAGATCCCCGGCAACGGCGCCAAAAACTTGTTGGAGAAATATGTGACTACTTCTACAACCTAGGCAGTGTAACACCCCTACTCTAATCGGCTCCTAACTATCTTGCTTAACATTATAATCGCAGCGGTAATCTCAACAATTGTACTACTGGTGTCACCGTTCTTACTCGCCCATACGAGTAATAACATGCTTACTGATATATTCTTAAATACGAAACAATTTCCCACAGTGACAACAAGAGATAGATCTAACCTTCCCAAACCAAATAAAATACATTCACAGTGAGCATTCTAAGTATCCCAGTCCTATACATGTTTCTAGGTTCGTATCAAAATGCAACAGTGCATATTAAAACAACTGTAATTAAACTACCCAGCGCGTCCCTCTCTTTGCCGACACCGGAAGCTGCATACCTGCAAAAATGGTTGTTTGTGGTATGGAATCAGCCCCTGTTGTGTATGTTACTACATGACTGTCATGCCCCCTCGGACCCTCAGTTAATTGGTCGAGAGCATGCAATTCATTTTCATGCAAGTAGTTTAATGTTAAAACTGTAAAGCAACAATATATATTGCAGTAAACTCAAATAACAAACAAGCCCCCGGCTTCACACATCGCATCGTAATAAACCACTCAAAGCGTTTCAACGCTTATCTGAGTACAGAGACTCCATTCCAACAAACACTTAATAGTTCATAATTGAGTACGGCGACTCACTCGACCAAACAGTCCACCATAATCTGCACACGAGTACAGCGACTCGACTCAACCAGTTCACAACACACAATATGAGCACAATGGCTCGTTCAAACAAATCTCCAACATACCACACATAATTACAAAGCATAACCACTGAGCAACAAGGCGAATAACGAGAGTCATAAACAAGTATAATTACTCGTCTTTGGCGTACAAGCCCAAATAATGTTCGCCTAATGTACGAGCTAGTATAGTCGTTCGTAATTGTTCAGTCATGTCTAATGACAACGTCTCGTTAGAACGGCGTGTCTCTAAGTTACCCATCTCTTATGGTGGGTCACCCACGGCAATAGCCACTCCAGCGGTAGAGTTTCCGTCCTACGAAAAATCTGTAGTTCGTTTGAAATTTATCCAGATACTTACGGTTACCACACGGTATCCTAGTATCGTTAATGGATCACAGTTCACAGCAAGAGCCACATCCTCTTGATAAACTTATTTATTCCATCGCATCGTTTTACTCTTCTTAACATAGCAGACTAAGGTCATCAGTCCAATCCTGAGTATGTCGACTCGGGATTCAGTGTTAGATACGAGAGCGGCGTTAAGCAGGCCGGTGCTCCGTATATAAGTCTTCTATATATATATATATATATATATATATATATATATATATATATATATATATATATATATATATATCTTATTATCCTAATGCTACAACGTTTTTACTTACGTTCCTTATATTACACATATAAGATAGCATCATTGCCGCTAGTTCGTTTTATAATATGTTCATATATACGAACGGTACTGTTATCGTTCAACAGTAATAATAAAGCATTTACACAACTCAAGCATATTAATTCACACAAGCAGACATTCAATCTTATCACAGATTTTCACACAATGTCTGAACTGAGGAAATCCTCAGAGACAATCAAGCCATATAAATAACATACCGTTCACCCTGAAAGTATTACGGTGGAGTATGAATCTGCTAAATTCTCTGGTGATCCTCGAGACGCCTCTTACGATCTATAAATATGCATCACACTATGCATCAGCATCTCGTACTAACAATACACTGCGGCACCCCGTACTGTTACTAATCCATCCCGGTTTATTCCCCGTTGTTAACTATAAACGTTTGTCGGGTTTTCGGTTTAACTCGGGATTAGGAAAGACGTCATATTTCATGCGTGGTTACGTCGAGTATATTAGTATACTTAACTTTAAACGTTTACTATCGCATGTAATTTAATACACATTTGTATATTATATAGCTTGTCACTATATTGCATGTATAATCTTAATCGTTTATTATGCATCTCACCTTAGTATTTATTTTCCTAAGGTTTGTTTTTCCAAGTTTAATGTGGTATAACTCATATGTAAAAATACTTTGAATTATATATATCCTCATTTCCATGTATACTCCTAACATTAGAATTTCCATATCTAATGTTTGTAATTCTTCTCTCCTTATCTTATATCTTTTTAATTATGATAATATATGGTTATTGAACCACACTATATTTTTCCACACCATAACATATATTTATTTATATACATGTATTATGGGACCATTTATTATATGGTAAATCTTTATAATATATTCATTCTCTTTTAATGAATATTTCTTATATTATAAATGTTATAACCTTTATAACATTGAAAACCATATTATAAATTTTCGTTCTAAAATTCCCATTATTTCCGAAAGCATTTATTTTCTTGAATATTACAAAATCCACCACATAATCATTATAATGTTATATTATATGCTAATATCATATAATATGATATTTTATTTCCTTTAATTTATAACCTATAGTTTATGCAAAACTATTTATCATTGCTGCATGGGCACCATATAAAACCATATTCTTTTTCATATACCATAGTTTCCTTTATTTACAAATTCACCCCATTATTTATACCATGTTATATATATCATAATATAACAATTTTAACTTATAAAATGGTATAACCTATGGTTATATTTTTTAAATTCCGAACAGACCCAATATTATTCTATAATTGTCATTTGGCCCAATTTATAACATATAGTTTGATAATATCATTAAAACTATATATTATACACATATCTTAATAAATGCTCTTATATAATTCTAAAAATCACCAAATTTCACCAAAGGGTTATATTTACCCTTACTAACCATATACTTTCGGTATTTATAATTCCACCACATCTATTTCTCCAAAGTGTCATAATGACATAATAACTATATATTATACCTATATAGTTTATTTTAATTCCAAAATCAACCCAATAAATTCCTAAAAATTCCTTATAGCCCATGGGTGTTTATAATACCATTTTACACCCTTCCTTTTCGGTAATAACATATTTACCACATATGTTATAAAATTGTTACAATTAAATACATAACTTATTATAAAACCTTAAATAAGTTATCTAACTTATTTAATTTGGTCAAAACCTACCATATGGTCAAGGTTGACCTCCTTAATATTTCCTTGACCATTAATTCCTTATAATTACGGTTTATAACCATATTTTTCAGAAATTACCATTTAACCCCAAAACTTTATAAAATCTTATAAACTTTATTTTAAATCCTTTTTAACTTCTAATTTTCGGCCTTATTATTATAAAGCCCCCAAATTTAATTTATTTACACCTAAGACCCCAATTCCTTGTGGTAATAATTATATATCACCTAAACTTAAATAAAAGCTTATAAATGCATAAATAAAATGGCCTAAAGTACATGGCCTTATTACAAACATTAGCTTATAAAATAAATTACACATAAATGTCCATAAAATCCTTAAACTCTCGGCCCTTACACATATATTTTCTTTATTTACCAATTTTCCACATAATGTCTTAAATTTGACAATTATGCTAATTAATTAGTTATAAAATTTACTAAACCATTCCTTAATCACCTAAGGTCAAAATAAGACCTTAAATACCTTGTTCACTCACGGCACAATTTATAAATATGTATAAGCACATATTAATATACCAAGTGAAGGTTTAAGTGATTTATACCTTGTTTTTGCCTAGTATATGCCTTGTTTCACCACGGCTGTATGGAGATTTTTTTTCCACAGCTTAGTTTACATGTTTTGAAACAGCAATTAAGGCATGATTAGTCTCCAAGCAAGATCCAACCATAAGAAGTATTTAATGTCAATTTTCAAGGTAAAATTTACCTTAGAACACCAAGGTAAACAAGGTTGGTCTCGGCCTGTTTTTACAGTAGGAAAAGAGTGTTAAAAGATCTAATAAAACCAAGTTTTAAACTGGTATAACTCAGATTAGAAGATAGCTAATCTTTACCTTGTTTAAAATGCCTAAAATGGTGTTTTCGGCTTGAATCTGGTTATACTTCGAAGCTCTTGATGTACCAACAAGATAAGTATGTTAAGATGAAGATTATAAGCTTAGAAACAAAGTTTCACAGCCGAATTTGAAGGGAATCAAAAGATATGTGCTTAAAGCACATTTTTATACCTTAAGAACAAGATTAGCTTTCTCTACCTTCTTCCCTTGTTAAGGCCGAGATACACCCTCCATTTAACCTCCAAAACAACCTAAGAACATTGATGAAAGTGGATGATGCTTTGCTCCTTTGAAAGAGGAAAGAATTGTGAAGAAAATGAACATTTCAAGGCTTAATTAGCTTACCAAGATTACTTGATGTTCTCTTCTGTTCTTGGTGAGTTAGCCACGACTTGGAGAAGCCAAAGTGAGGTTTGGAGCTGCTGGTGTTGGTAGGAAAGAAGGAAAATGAGAGAGGTGAGTCAATTTTGCCTTATAAGTCAATTATTATTACTTTAATTTGCTTTTTGAATTGGTAATTAGGTGACTCATCATAACAGCTGGTTAATTGATTGAAGATTGATAATCAAGTGGGCAAGACAGCTGTAGGGGGGAGGCAGCCTTTGGTCAAGGCAATAGGTGAGCTTTGACCATGATTTAAGTTAAGTTAAGTAATTAGTTGTTATTTTTTGGGTACTATTCATACTAAATTGCCAATTTTGATTTTTATTTTTTAACTTTGATTTAGACTTTATAATATAGTCTATCATGTGACATTAATGTTATAAAGAAATTATTATAGTCTTTACAGTGACAAAAAGTCATTATCTTAGAGCTCATAGACAAAAACGTGCTTTAAGGAATTTTAGTGCACATTTTGAGTCGCAGGGTGTTTCTGAGCTCTGTTTTCTTTGAGAACGGTTTTTTTGTGTTCCTTACATGATATTTGATCATGGTATCCAATTTTATATCATTTAGAGGTCATTAGACCCTTAAGGTATTCTTAGAGCACATATTTGCCCTACTTGACCTTGAAGCATGTAAATGCCTGTTCTTTGAGTTGGAGTGTTGTCCAACAATTGTAACATGTTTAGTAATGTGTTAGTAAGCTTAGGACAAAATCTTAGGTCCTAAGAAGTTCATTTGCGTATTTATTTACCCTAAACAGTCAAAGGGTGCAACATCTTGCTTTGTGTTGACCACTTGTTCTCAGTTGACTTTTAAGGCATGTTTAGGCCTTAATCAATGTGATTAAATATTTAATCCATATTTTATTAGTTTGGGGTATTTCAGTCTACCCCCTTAAAGAGACTTCGTCCCGAAGTCCTTACCCATCTTCAGTTCACCTAAGGAATCAAGTTCCACTAAGTAATCACAGACAGATCATCACTAGTGTAACACCCCAACCACTAATCCTATACTTACCGTCTAATCGTCCCGTTAATCCTACGAGTTCGCAGCGGAAATATTACTACTTACTACGGCGGGTGGTACAACACCGCTAACCGCCCATACGGCTAGCTAGGCTTATCTTACTTACAGTCACGGTCTGATGAACATAATGTACCGAGCTACTAAAATTACTTGCCAAAAATACCATATACCAAATACTTACATCATTGGATCACCGAGTATTAAAGTATATTGGATTACATCATTTCTAAGTTCCAAAAGAATGAGTTTCTAAGGCTACTCATCTATACCAATTTCCATTCTATCAAAATCCAAAAAGGTGTACCCCATGGTACACCGGCTATTCAAAAGTTACAACCATGTACTACTTAGTACACCCATCACCATTCACCATTTACAATCCAAAAAGAAAGACAGGAAAATTAAACTTCAACTCTCCTAGTCTTCATCCTTCACGGGTACCTGCGTGTAGTAAAATGGTGCCCCAAGGGGCTCAGCAAACGCTGCGTATAAACTCCGCATATACCGCGTGCTAGCTAGGGCACGCCGACTATTTGACGTCCACTAAACATGCAGTTCATTATTTTCATACATACATGCTTTGCATAAAACATACATGCTAATACAATTCATTACACAAACCAAGGCAACAATATAATGGCACACATCTTACTTACCTTCACAAGGTTAGCCAAATTATGCATCCGGGTTAATCGGTGAAATACCCCAAATCTTGGTAAGTTGTTTAAATGTTAAAATAAGGTATCTAAAGGCTAAAAAGTGCCTTAGGAACATCAGTGCATAGTTTAAACCATAGTTAAAACGCAATAAAACACTGAGACACGGTTCGAGCAAAAACATGCTCTAAGCTTGGAGTAAACTTGGTTAGGACCCAAAGAGCCTACCAAGATTTGATAATATTTAATTATGATTTTATAAGGCTAATTAAGTCCTTAGGAAACCTTGGTGGACAATGAAACCAAACAAAACACAAATAAATACCTTAAGGTCAATATGGGCTAAAATGTGCTCTAAGCTTGGGATAAATTTGTATAAGACCTAATGGTCATACCTATACCTTATAAATATGTTAATGAACATATTAAATCATTTACCAAGGAAAACCAAGCTTGAAAACAAGTTAAAACACAAAATGTGCTTTAAGGAGTCTTAAAGCACGTTTTTGAAAAATTGTCTTGTAAATGAGTTTTGAATGGCTAAATGTCCATCATTACTCTTTAATTAACATGTGTACTATATAGTATCACATTTGGAAGTCTATATTAATGGGAAATCAAAAATTTCACTTCTATGTGCCTTGTTTTTATGAATAGTAACTTTTATAAGCTAGTTTGTAACATATGTTGTTATAAGTAATTAAATTGGTCAACAAAGACTATTATACCCTTCTAAGTATATGGGGGCCGATTTTTATGAAGGTGAGTCACCACCATGTAAAAATCAATTAAGGAAAGGAAGGGTAGGAAGGTAAAAAGGAGAAAGTTACCTTTTAATACAAATATCTTGTTAAAGCAAGTTCTATCTTCATTTCTCCTTTCCTTCTTCATTTCACACGTCTCCAACCTCCCTTCTTGCTCTCTTTTACGAGCTGCTACAGCAACACCAACACCACCATTGTTTTCCATCTTTGACCACTTGTAACTCCTAGCTCCATGGTCCAAATTCAATTCCAAGACCACCATTCTTCTAGTTGGAGCAAGCTCTACACTTCTACCTTTTCAAATCTTCAAGAACTCAATTCCGGTGCCAAGGAGATTCACCATTGATGGAGCTTGAGCTCACCTTTTCACATATTATTGTTCTCCTTTGCTTCTAGGTAAGAAATCTCAAAGAAAAATCAAGTTTCCTCTCCTTTTTGTACATGGCCGAAAATTCACCTCACCATGGTGTCTTTACCTTGCTTGTTTTAGCTTCATTTGAATCTTCCAAGGGCTTGGTGGAGTCCTCTCTTGATATATATTCAAGCTCTCTTTCCATTCCAAGGTAAAACAATCATTTTAATACCTTAAGATAATATATGTAAACCTAGGGTTTACAATGAGATGAAACATAAAGCTTGTATACTCATTTCAATGTTGGTATATTGTTTAGTAGTTGATAAGGAAAGAAATGCCTTACCGGTTTTATGAGGAAACAAGAAAGAAGTTGTGAGGGAAAAGAGGTAAATATGCTATCTCAATGTGGTTTAATGCCTTAGTAGAAATGAGCTTATAATGCTTGTTAAAACTACCTAAAGAGCAAATGGTGAATGACTTAGTAAAGTGTTCTCAAGGAGACTAGTAAAAGAACATATGTCTTGGTGTATGTATTTGCAGGTCAAAGGCATATATATTGTGGAAATTCAGTGTTTAAGGTTTATGTATTTAAGGGCCTAAGAGCCATGTTATTTAAGGGCCTAAGTGCCAAGCAATTTAAGTTTATGCACTATATTGTGATGTAGTGTAGTTTATGGGTTTAGTTGTGTGTAAAGAACATCTCTTGTGAAGGTGAATGTGTTTGATGGTAAAAGGGTGAAAAACAATGTGTTTGGATGTGAGTATATACAAGAGAAGTTATGGCGAAATTTAGTTGATAAACAAAAGAGTTTATGTGTTGTAATGAGATTTTATGACCTAGAAGGTACTAGGAATTTTTAAGTGTTAAGATGGTGAAAGAAAGTGAATTAAGGTGTTCTTAGGTGTTAAGATGCCTTAGGCATAGTCTTGGAGATTTAGGGAACTAATGGATGATTTCTTGATACACCAAGGTGAAGGTGGAGGTGTCGTAAAGTCTTGTGCAAAGTTTGGTGAACAATGAAAGTGTAACGTCTTGTGAAGGTTTAGTTACGAACTTGTGGGAAAGACTTGAGGAGTGTGTGTAAAGGGGATGAGTGTAGTGCAAATGATGTTTAAAAGGGTGGTTATAAGGTAGTGAGGGAGTACTTTGGTTAGGTGAAGTTTTAGGCAAGAATACAAGTTACTAGTGTAAGAAAAAAATGTTCTAAGTGTTAAGGACTTAGTAAAGGTTTAAGGAATTTTTGGAATGTTTCGAGAGGGTTTAAGTGTGCCCAAAAGATGTTAAAACATGTGGGAGAACATGTGTAAAGCATAGGGAAAAAATTGGGATGAATTTGGAGTTCAGAAAGAGGAGAAAAGCACATTAGAAAATTGGTTCTGCAGTGGACCGCCCCTACGGACCGCCCCTGTGGGGAGGTCCAGTGCAGAGAAGTGGAAAAAAAAGAAACGTGTAGCATCTGTTGTGGACCGCCCCTGGGACCGCCCCAGAGGGGCGGTCCAGACCAGAAATGAAGAAAAAAATTTGTTTAAGGCTCCTAATGATGGGGGATTGAATGGTAATGGTTTTAGATGATGTTTAGGCCTTGTTTGGTGACATGTAAAGGCCTTAAGAGGTGTAAACAAGTATGAGGTGTAATGAGAAGTGGTTAACTTATATGATTAAGTTTAAATTACAATGACTTAGTGGTCCAACATTAGGGAGTGATGATGGTTAGAAAAATAAGCATTAGACTTTAAACAAACATGTTACTCCAATGTTAATGAAAGTAATTGTAATGTTATCAGTTGTTCGAAAATTGCTCGAGGAACATAAGTGGACATGATAAAGTGGACTCCGGTGATAGGTATGGTCTTCTTGCAACCTGTGTCCTACCGGATTACACCGACTTGTATGCCAATGTGTTTTTCTGAGTGTTTGCCACCTTGTAAGATTAGAACATGTAATGAGTTTATAGTAATTCATTTATGTGACGAATTTGGCCTCCGATACCATTTAACCTCAAATATGTGTTATACCTTAGCTAACCAAATCTAGGAACACATGAGTGATCGGTATTCGGAGTTAACGACCCAAACCTTGGGAACGTTCTAACGACGGCTATGTGTGAGTTAGATGGATATTGTTGTTGTATGCAAGTGTGTGAACCTCCCTTGTGTGCTTAACTCGGTTATGATACCGTATGGTGTGTGGATGTGGTAGGCTCCATAATGGATCTCTAACTACTTATTTATAAGTATATATGTACTAATGGGGGGGTGAGGAGTCCGGTTGTTCCGGCCACGCGTGTGATGGACAGGAGTCGATGTCATATCCGGTTCGGCTCTCTTGGTGTATGTATAGGTGGTATTCCAATTTGGTTTCTACCTTCCATTAGCTTATCCAAAGCTAGTTACTGACTCACGTCGGGCCACAGGGGCATACAAATGTTATTTCGGTGTGCTTGGGATTACTATATCCGACACACCTTGGGTTTAAGTTAACCGTTCGATATAACTGGACGGTAACGAGGTTGGTAACGAGCTTAGCATGAGATTGACAATAATCTCTAGGCTCACTATATATACTAACTATGGTGGAAGGTTCCCTGTGTGAACCAATCTTATGGTGTTATGAGTTGTTATTGTGCTAGGCAATTTCCCTTGCTATGCTATGATATGTTTATGTTAGATGTTTTAAATGAACTCGATGTTAACACGTGTAACACCAACGAGTTAAGTAAGGTGATGAGGTTTGTATTTCCGCTGCAGTTTATTGTAAGTGCGTTAATGTTGGATGGGGTGTTACAAAAAGTGGTATCAGAGCGAAGTATCGCTCTGATGACTGAATTACCGAGCTTAGGAAGTACCGAGTTAGGATTTTAGTACTTTGGGTTAAGGGTTGAGTGATAGCGTGAGAGATACGCTAGTTAGGAACTACCAGTGACTACTGGAAACCTACTATATCCTTCCCGCCCTCCACAATCCCTGTTTTATAACTTGGGAAACAACGCCAGAGAGATGAAAGTCCTCTCATACTCGGGAATACCCGATCTGGCTGTTATTGAATACCTCTAAGGGTACAGAGAACCTGTCATACGGTAGATCCTGAAAACTGAGAATCCCGGAGACGGTTTCCATCTGAACAATGTTAACCGCATGCAATAGCGAAGAATGAAGAATCTTGTGTATAGGAGAATAGAATTTCCGGCAACCTGGGTCGACTTGCTGAGCAGTCGAGGATAACCAGCTTGCAACGCACTGACCGTGCAACAGGCAAGAAGTGAAGTAATGGAACCCGAGACAAGTGTCTACGGGACCACAGTTGATAAATAATACACCAATGGTATACCAACCGACAAAGGAACTACAACGTAGTGCCCAAACAGGAGACAAATCTCAGTAGCCACGACAAATGCGTGGAACGGGCTACGAAGAGGAAACAATACAAAAGAAAAGGGGTCTCCAGAATGGGAAACACCCTAGTTAATGATTACCATGTGAAGACAGTGAGAAGCCATCCGGAGGAATTGTTATCAAGACTGTAAGATCAAGTGAGGGCCAACAAGGCCACTGATGATAGTGCGGGTAAAACAATACCACAACCGGTGTGTTTGAACCGATAGCCAGTTAACATGGCGCACTTGCCCTGGCAAGTGCTGCTATAACAGGGTTGTTCGGGGAAGTTTTAACAACTACAAGTGCTTGGTAAAGTACCACGAAGTTAAGTGTGATCATTATGACCATGGAAGGGCTTAACAGCCTAACCTCTGTAATTATAAGTACACCAGTCAGCGAGAAGCTAGACTTGGTTAAGGTAAGAAGATGTTGTGAAACCGTGAAAATTTTCTTTAAACCCAGATTTATTCAAACCCTTTTCTTTCAAAACCAGATTTTCTTTCAAACCAACACTTCTTTCTAACCTTCTTTTAAACCAAACCAGTAAAACCAAGGACAGTTGACAAGATACAACATGGATAAACTTCCCTCGATTAAGTTCGGGAAGCATGGAATGAATATTGTCACGGGACAATATAAGGGAGTTGACAACAGAATACTTCACCTAGGCGTGTGACGGACACTACGAGTGTACCAACGAATTTGGGACGACCGCACTCCGATAGGAGCTTGTGGGCCTGACAGACCTACTTATGGGTTAGTTGGGTAAGTAGCAATGTATCAGTATGGTACCCCACATATGTATACGAGTAGAGTCTGGAACACGGGAAGTAGTCGACTCCGTTCTACGGTCAGCAAGATAAATCAAACAAGAGCTAAGGATTACAAGGAATAGTTGAAGTTAAGGAACTCAGTTAAATTAACGAAACTAAAGGAATTAGTGAATTCCTTCCAAGGAAATGTTTAAGGGTCAGGAGGTGCGAAGTGCACTAACTGAATGTAAAGACATCGTATATGACTTAAGGATCCTCAGGGATAAACGTGATAGCTGGAACGAATACCCAGCTAAGGATGCAAGAAGGTGTAGTTAACTAAATACACCCATAAGTGTAAGCCAAATGTAATGCCATACCTTAACAACACCCAGGAGCAATCCTTGAGGGGTGTTTGGATCAAACATTGTTGGATGAAGCAAGGTAATAGGAACGTAAGATTTGAAACAATTACTCGGATTAGACACTGAAGGAAACCCACTTAACAGTAGGACCCTAAGTTGCCAAAGAGACAACTTGGGAGGAATCGTGACAGTAAGGCTTATAAGCCACAACAACTTGTGTTATGTAAATTGATCAGTTGCAGAAGTATATGTTCTACAAGTAAATAGAGCGGAGAACGAACCACTGCATTAAGAGTGGGGATACCTCTCGATATTGTGAGACCGCAGGAGCGGTAGCTATATGAACCAAGTTCGAGGAATATGTTAGGGATTGACCATGTTGTTATTACCCTAGAACGATTTGAATAAGAATAATACAAAAGGAAGTGTTATACCAGTTGTGTAGAAAGGAAGAAAGATAAGTTGATAGCGACCACCATAGGTGTGTGATGCTAAATGAGTAGCGAACAACGCTCAAGGAACATAAAGACTAAAAAAAATATAGTATATTCAAAAATCAGCCAAATAAGTGGCCAGATAAACCTAGTGTAATGGCGGAAGCTAATAATAGCGGATGCAGTATAAGTTGATGTTGTATAATGAGCGACCGTTGTATGAGTATTGTTAGATGATAAAATGGTGAGTGAGCAGAGCTATGAGCTAACCCCAGTGGAGGTACAACGGTAAGTAATAGCAAAGGAACCGAGCAGTAAGCCGGAAGCAAGTGATATGTGATAAGAATTCCAGTAAACACAGAGTAAACTCCTATTGCAATCGCATAAGAGATTTACTGTCAAGAGTTTACGCCTCTGCACTCTGTATGACTGAGTGTTTTGGTATTGCATTTGCGCAGTAATGATCGAGTGGGATAGCTGGATTTGGGAAATGTTAATTGTGGTGGATGTAGAAAGAAACCTATGATACTATAATGATCGATGCATAGGAAATGCAAGGTCATACCAATGAAAGAATACATGTGCAAAACCAAAGGTGGAGACATGATTAACGGTAAGTGACTACAGTAACACTAAATACCAAATGTCGGTATGAGATATACCCCAGGTGTGGGAAATAACTGAGAGAGCACTACACATAGGTAGTAGCTCAACCTCAACCGACAGTAAGTCGGTAGAAGCAAGTCAATCATTGTGAATTACATAGTAGTTTACGCTGTAAGCTATTGGAGAAGAGGATGGAAAATTGTGAAACTCACCGAATTCGCTCAGGGTAAGAGATACCATACATTGGAGATGTACAATACAGTAACAGTAACGAATGGGGCAAACTAGCCCTATAATTATCAGAGTGGCGCAGCAGAGGCCAGTGAGCCCATGCATCAAATGCCGAATATACGTTGTGAATATGAATGGATGGCTAGTCATCAATGCCTAGAAGCCTCACAGGCCAGGACCGAAACCGGTTATGAGTTAGATAAACTCTAATAAGAATTCTTGGTTTAGGGATTACCATATGGTTAAATCCTCTAACCAAAACGCATTGTGTACCAGACCGCGTGGAAGTTAAAATACTTCACGACGGCAGAACATTTTAAGCCAATGTTCAGTGACTGATTACGTGGGCGTAATCCCTTTTAAGGGGGGTAGAGCGTAAAGCCGCTTAGTGTGTTTTACCGTACAAGTGTACGTGAACTATGTTGTGCATAGCACAAAAATGATTTGTTATGATGGTTGGCGCGTGTGTTATACAAACATACGCACTCATTTATGGTTAAATTGTGGTAATTGCGCACAGAAGATGCGAATACCATTGTGGAAGTGTGTTTATTTTGTTAACAGTGTGTGTGAGAGTACAAGTGGAAGGGAGTAAAGAAACTCCCGGGGAACTAAAACCCCGACTGCATAAATGTAAACCATGTATGTATTTTGATAAAAAATATATATATATATATATATATATATATATGTTGTGTGATTTATGAAGGGGTATGAGACCGACATAGAACCTAGTGAGAATTAATTCCCTAGGTAACTTGAATTAAGTTGGATTTGGGTGATGATTGATAGACGGAGTTCTATCCCTTGGAGATGTAATGATTATGACTAGAAGGATTTAAAGATAGAAATGGGAATATGCTTGAATTAGTTGTTGGTTGAAAATGAAGTGGGAGGTGAAACTTGATTATCATGAGATCAAGGGAAGCCGAACACAAATTGGGGTGAAAGATAGTTCAACACTGATGCTGATCACATCAGGGTTGGATGACTCTTGAAGCTCCCTGTAAGTGGTCACAAAACCATGTTAAGAAAGATACAAAGAGCATAAATTGGACTTGGAGTTGTGTTGTGTTTTCAAAAGGATTTTAATGGTATTTCCAAAACAATCGATTATATTTTGAATAAAGGATCTCTTATACTTAACCTAGTAAAGAATATTTTTAGTACTTGCTCACGAGCTGAGGACGTATGAGCCTTTGTCTTCGGACCGGTGACATGAGAAGTATATTTTAAAAATGTATGTGATGTTTTGACCTCCCAAAGGAACGGGGACCAGAAGGTGTCCATCGCGACCGGGTTCTGCGGGATCACAGTGTATATGTACTCAACATGGGACTGGAGCCCATGGAGAGATGGAAAAGGTATTTCTGTTTGTTATACATGCTAAGACATGTTGTGTGGTGTGAGTAAGAAATATTATCTGAGACCTTGAGTCCTAATGTGGTAGTTTCGAAAGTGTTATTTATTTAGACCTATGAGTCTAACTGTTGTATTGTTACCCAGACCTGAGGTCTGAGGGTTGTTATGTAAGTGTAATGTTATTAAGGTACCCGGACCGTGAGTCCAGGTTATCATGTAAGTATGTTACGATATGGTTATGTATAATGTGGATATGTTGCCCGGACCGTTAAGTCCGAGGTTGGATGTAAAGGGTGGTTGGTAATGGAAGTTAATTTAAAGTAATTCCCGTATTCTAATCCAATGATGCGAGGAAATGTGAACTTCGAGGACGAAGTTCTTTTAAGGGGGGTAGATTGAAATACCCCAAACCTTGGTATGTCGTGAAATGTTAAACTATGGTATTAAAAGGCTAAAAGTGCCTTAGAACATCAAACATTTAAACCATGTAAAACACAATAAAACACTAAGACACGGTTTGAGCAAAAACGTGCTTAAGCTTGGAGTGAACTTGGTTAGGACCCAAAGAGCCTACCAAGACTTAATAATATTCAATTATGATTTATAAGGCTAATAAGTCCTTAGGAAACCTTGGTGGACATTAACCAAAAAACATAAATAAATACCTTAAGTCAATATGGGCAAAAAGTGCTCTAAGCTTGGGATAAATTTGTATAAGACCTAATGGTCATACCTATACCTTATAAATATGTTAATGAACATATTAAATCATTACCAAAGAAAACCAAGCTTGAAAACAAGTTAACACAAAAGTGCTTTAAGGAGTCTTAAAGCACATTTTTGAAAAATTGTCTTGTAAATGAGTTTTGAGTGGCTAAATGTCCATCATTACTCTTTAATAACTGTTACTACTTAGTATCACATTAGGAAGTCTAAATCAATGGGAAATCAAAAATTTCACAAATATGTGCCTTAATTTGTGAATAGTGCTCAAATAGTGCTAGTTTAAGTTATAAGTCAACATAAGTTGTTTAATTGGTCAACAAAGGCCATATATATGTTATATATGTAAGGGGCCACGGTTTTAGGGGTGTGAGTCATCACACTTGGCTTGCCAATTAAAAGAAAGAAAGAAAAGTAAGTAAAGGTTACCTTTTTGCTTTATAACTTAAATATCTCCAAAACTTACCTCTCTCCTCACTTTCTCTTCTTTTCTTTTTGGTTCCCACCGTCTCCAACCTCATCCTCCCTTCTCCATTCTCGTTTTGCTACAGCAAGTAGCCATTCTCCATCTTTGAATGCTTGTAACTCATGGCTCCAAGCTCCGAATTCAATTCCGAGACTACCGTTGTCTTAGTTAGAGTAAGCTCTACATTCCTATCTTTTCAAATCTTCAAAAGCTCCATTTCGGTGCCATGGAGATTCACATTGAAGGAGCTTGAGCTCATATGTCCATCCTGTCATTCTCCTTTGTTTCAAGGTAAGGAAAATCAAAGAAAATCCAAGTTCCCATCATTTTCTTGTTAACCAAAAATTCACCTTACAATGGTGCTTTTTCTTGCTATTTTTAGCTTAATTCAATCTTCAAGGGACTAGGAGGAGTCCTATCTTGCCACTTAACCAAGCTCTCTTTCAAATTCCAAAGGTAATCATCAATTTAGTGTTTTAAGACACTATGTAAACTAGGGTGTAATTATGAGTTTAGTATTAAACTTAATACTCATTACCCTATATGTGTATTGGTTAGAAGGTTGACAAGTGATAAAAGCTCCTTGCCGATTTTCAATCAAGAAAAACAAGTGAAAACAAGTGAGAAAGCTTGGAAAACAAAGATGGTAAATGACTCTCTTAATGTGGTTTTATGTACTAGGGAATTGAGCTATATTTGCTTAATATAATAACCTAAAGAGCCAATGGGAAATGAGCTAGAAAACTATCCACAAGGTGGACTAAAAGACATGGGAGCATTGTTGTGTGTATTCGCAGTTGAAGGCATTTAAATGTGGAAATTCAGTGTTTTATGGTTTATGTTATTTAAGGGCCTAAGTGCCAAGCAATTTAAGTTTATGCACTATATTGTGATGTAGTGTAGTTTAAAGGTTTAGTTATGTGTAAAGAACATCTTTGTAAAGGTGAATGTTTGATGGTTTAAGGATGAAAAAACCATATGTTTGTGTATAAGAGTATGTATTAAGAGATTGAATGTTCTTGATTGTCTAAAGGTGAAAAACAATGTGTTTTGTGTTAAGGTGATACAAGAGAAGCTATGGCGAAATTTAGTTGATAAACAAAAGAGTTTATGTGTTGTAATGAGATTTTATGACCTAGAAGGTACTGGAATTTTTAAGTGTTAGATGGTGAAAGAAAGTGAATTAAGGTGTTCTTAGGTGTTAAGATGCCTTAGGCATAGTCTTGGAGATTTAGGGAACTAATGGATGATTTCTTGATACACCAAGGTGATGGTGGAGGTGTCGTAAAGTCTTGTGCAAAGTTTGGTGAACAATGAAAGTGTAACGTCTTGTGAAGGTTAGTTATGAACTTGTGTAAAGACTTGAGGAGTGTGTGTAAGGGATGAGTGTAGTGCAAAATGATGTTTAAAAGGGTGGTTATAAGGTAGTGAGGGGTACTTTGGTTAGGTGAAGTTTTAGGCAAGAATACAGTTACAAGTGTAAGAAAAAAAAATGTTCTAAGTGTTAAGGACTTAGTAAAAGTTGAGTAAAAGTTTAAGGAATTTTTGGGATATTTCGAGAGGGTTTAAGTGTGCCCAAAAGATGTTAAAACATGTGGAAACATGTGTAAAGCATAGGAAAAAATTGGGATGAATTTGGAGTTCAGAAAGAGGAGAAAAGCACATTAGAAAATTGGTTCTGCAGTGGACCGCCCCTACGGACCGCCCCTGTGGGGAGGTCCAGTGCAGAGAAGAGTGAAAAAAAAAGAAACAGGGTAGCATCTGTTGTGGACCGCCCTGGGACGCCCCAGAGGGGCGGTCCAGACCAGAAATGAAGAAAAAAAAATTTGTTTAAGGCTCCTAATGATGGGGGATTGAATGGTAATGGTTTTAGATGATGTTTAGGCCTTGTTTGGTGACTTTTAAAGGCCATTGGAAGTATAAACAAGTGTGAGAGTGAATGTGTAAGTTGTGAACTTAAGATCACATAAATAAATTAAGTACAACGGGATGATGGGGTTAAACTATGGGCATTAGATATAAACAATCATGCCCCCGATGTTAATGACAGTAATTGTGATGTTACCAGTTGTACGGGATTTGTTCGAGGAACCTAGGAGGACACAATATATGGACCGTGGTGAAAGGTATGGTTTTCTTGCAACCTGTGTCCTACCGGATTACACCGGCTTGTATGCCAATTGTTTTTCTGAGTGTTTTCCACCTTGTAAGATTAAAACATGTAATGAGTTTATAGTAATTCATTTATGTGGCGCATCTGGTCTCCGATACCGTTTAACCTCAAATAAGTGTTGAACCTTAGCTAACTAGAACTAGGAACACGTGAGAGATCGGTATTCGGAGTTAACGACCCAAACCTTGGGAACGTTCTAACCACGGCTATGTGTGAGTTAGTTGGATATTGTTGTTGTATGCAGGTGTGTGAACCTCCCTTGTGTGCTTAACTCGGTTATGATACCGTATGGTGTGTGGATGTGATAGGCTCCATAATGGATATCTAACTACTTATTTATAAGTGTATATGTACTAATGGGGGTGAGGAGTCCGGTTGTTCCGGCCACGGTGTGAGGACGGGAGTCGATGTCATATCCGGTTCGACTCTCTTGGTGTATGTATAGGTTGTATTCCAATTTGGTTTCTACCTTCCCTTAGCTTATCCAAAGCTAGTTTACTGACTCACGTCGTGCCACAGGGGCATACAAATGTTATTCGGTGTGCTTGGGATTACTATATCCGACACACCTTGGGTTTAAGTTAACCGTTCGATATAACTGAACGGTAACGAGGTTGGTAACGAGCTTAGCATGAGATTGGAAATAATCTCTAGGCTCACTATGTATACTAACTATGGGGAAGGTTCCTTGTGTGAACCGATCTTATGGTGCTTTGTGTTGTATTGTGCTATGCGATTTCCCTTGCTTGCTATGATATGTATACGTTAGGTGTTTAAAATGAATGCGATGCTATCATGTGTACGTCGGAACGAGAAAGGTGTGTTATGTTTTGTTATGTGAGGATGTGATATGTTGTAAGATATGAGTGTGTGGATCATGGAAATGAATCCCATTTGTGCCAAGAGGCGTTTAAGGGAACCGATTTAAGGGTAAGTGTCGTCTATTAGGAAGTAGCTCCGTTAGAGGAGGAACACTCTAGGGATAATGAATACCATGAGTGACTCATCAAGTAAGGATGTATTATCCGTTTGTTGAGCCCATTGAGGCGAAATGTTTTGTGTTGTGTGTTTACGGTTGCATGCATGATTTGAATATAATCAATCGCATGCTAGAGACAATTAGTTGTGCGTGGCCCGGTAGCATGTGGGCTGCGGGATTACCATACCAGCAAAGGTGCTGAGCCCCTTGGGGCCACCCTTTTCTCCTTTTCTATTTCAGGTACAAGGAGCTGGAAGCGTTCGAGAGTAGGACGGGGTAGGTTTATACATGGGTAGCCATTTAAATGGCATAAGCATTGTAGGCGTAGTAAGACCGAATTGTTATCGGCATTAGTTTGTAAATACTCGGTCCGGTTGGAATGTATAAAGTATATGGGTTGTTGTTAGGGAAGCAATTGTAACGTGTAGTTGCTCGGGAATCTAGTCCATCAGACCGATACAAAGTACATGTATAGCCTTGTTAGCCACGTGGGTGGTTAACGGCGTGTAACACATTGAAATAAGTAATGTGATGAGTTGAATTTTCCGCTGCGTTTGATATTATGTGTACGGTGGTAGTTGGGGTGTTACAGTAAGTAGCTAGCTTTAGATTTAAGTAAAGTAACTATTTACTTTTTGCTATCTTTTCTTATCTTATCAATTAACAGGGGATGAGTCATCCCATATGAAAACTACCCCCTTTATTACATAGGGGTATAATAGTCTTTGTTGACCAATTTAATTACTTATAACAACATATGTTACAAACTAGCTTATTAAAGTTACTATTCACTAAAACAAGGCACTTAGATGTGAAATTTTTGATTTCCCATTGATATAGACTTCCAAATGTGATACTATATAGTACACATGTTAATTAAAGAGTAATGATGGACATTTAGCCACTCAAAACTCATTTACAAGACAATTTTTCAAAAACGTGCTTTAAGACTCCTTAAAGCACTTTTTGTTTTTTAACTTATTTTCAAGCTTGGTTTCCTTTGGTAATTGATTTAATATGTTCATTAACTTATTTATAAGGTATAGGTATGACCATTAGGTCTTATACAAATTTATCCCAAGCTTAGAGCACATTTTTGCTCTTAGTGACTTTAAGGTATATTCTTGTGTTTTGTTTGGTTTAACTGTCTACCAAAGTTTCCTAAGGACTTAATTAGCCTTAATAAATCATAATTGAATATTATTAAGTCTTGGTAGGCTCTTTGGGTCCTAACCAAGTTCACTCCAAGCTTAAAGCATGTTTTTGCTCAAACTGTATCTTAGTGCTTTATTGCATTTCACTATGGTTTAAATTGTTCACTGATGTTTCTAAGGCACTTTTTAGCCTTTACATACCATAGTTTGATATTTAAACCACATATCAAGGTTTGGGGTATTTCAACCGAAGTTATAGCCTAAGGTACGTAAGTGTGCCATTTGTGTTATTTTACTATATAAGTTATATTAACAAGTTGTAATTCAGGTGTAACATATTTGAGTTGTTTAATATAATATTCAGAACATATAATAATCCTAGATAATCTTTCAAAATTAAATTCAAAGGTTTGTTAGCCAACGTTAAATATTCATATTATAAACCTTTTAAGTTAGTTTCATGAGATTCCTTTATATAAAAATATATCTTCTGTGACCTTTCCAATTTCAAATTGTTTTTATAATTAACTATAGTACTTTAGATGAATCATTAAGTATTTACTTCATAAAATTTACTGATTTATATATTTGTATAATTTCACACAAGGCAGAGTTTTAGGAAGTTCTTATTAATTTTAATGTAGCTCCAAAATCTGATTTCTTTATCTTAAAATTTATTTTTTCAAGGTAGGGACTCTATATAAATTTTTGAGTCAAATGAATTAGTCTAATGAAAACTCACTCACTCTTGCTAATTATTTTTCTTAGGGTTTGTTCTATGTAAGTATTCCTTTGATAATTAAAACTTAGTACACTCTTAGATAATGATGGCTTTTCGTAAATCTCATTCTTAGTGTGACTTCCAAAATTTTTATATATGTATAATGTTAAACTTCCAATTAAGCATGAGAATTTCCAATCTTTAAGTAACTCTCAATTTTTCTACTAGATGCTCAATACTCTGAGTATCTAAGGATCAATGATATTTAGTTTAGTGTTACTGTTCTCTTCACTCAATCTTTAAGTAACTTCCTTTAATGGTTTTTATATTCAACAAGGGGTAGATGTTCTACCTTGGAATACCCAAATTTAAATCCCCTTCCTCCATATAAGTATTTTTTTCCAAAGATTTAACTCAATAAACCCTTTACATGTATGAACTTAATACTGGATATTAAGATATAATTTTTGAATTGTTCATTGTGGCTAGTAATAAAAAATGCCTAGCTCAAGATTTCATGATGGTAACATCTTACCACCAATCCTCCTCAAGTTCAACACAATCCATCACCTGCGTAGAAGATTATTTACGGTTAGATGACAAGGCTTGTCTAGCCCCTAAACTTCCAAAAGTGGGTGTGCACCCCCACTACTTTCGGCTAGGAGTTCGTCGCACCAGGCACTTCCCGTAGGGTGGGTTAGGTGTTTTCTTTTTAAATTTAACATAGAGTTTTAGTGTAGTTTACAGGTTCAGATGTTGATCTTTTCTAATATGCTACTAGTTCTTGTTAGCTTAATAATTTTCTAGACTTAAGATTTATCTTAAACATTATCTTTAGGTAATAATTTGTACCAAGTAGTTCTTGAGATTTATTTACAAGCGTTAAAGAAATTGAAGTACATATCACTTAGTACTTCAAAGCTCCATTTGTATACTATTTTCAACCAAAGGTAATCTTTAAAGTTCTAGGAACATGTGTACTAGCTTTTAAAGGATTGCATTTTTAGCAATGTATTCTCCATAAGTATGCTTTTGAAAAATAGCTTAATATTTGATTTATCCAAACCAAAATCTTATCGTACTCAATATACAATGTTCCAAACTTATATTTTTTTTGTAGTTTAATGTTTGAACGGTATAACAGTACACCACACTCAACAGACATTCATAAAAGAAAACTGTGTAAAGGAATCATTCACAATTCCAAGAAGGGTTAGGAGTCGTGCCTTACTGGAGTCCTCACTTCCCAATTCTACCCCAATTCCCCAGTTTTAAGTGCACCTACATTCTAAGTATTTCACTCGGCTTGTTTTCCCGGGTCCAGAGCGTAACTACGCTCTGACACCAATTTCTGTAACACCCCTATTAAACAAATATGCAGCGGAAAATAAAAGACTATGGCGTTTACAGATCATCGGGTTCCAAACACCCGACACAAAACCTCACCAATTACATTTAATAAATTACAAAAGCTACGGTCTGAACCTCAAGAAAACTTAACAAAACATAACAGTAATAAAATACATTAACTCTCCACAAAACCTAATCCCATCCCAATCACTCGTTCTCTTCGTGGCCACCTGTATAATACTTCGTACCTGCAAGATAAAACCAAGTAGCCCACCCCGAGAGGGGTGGGTCAGTTCCCTGGAATGGAACTGGTACGATCCTCCAAAACAAACTTATAATAAACTCTTCAATAAATAATAGCTTGAATACAATCACTTAAAACCACACAGAGGTACAAGGCACTTCAAAAATCACCAATTCAAGATAACAAGTTGCAAAAGAAATACATGACAGAAAGTTAAAGTTAGTCAATCAGAAGAAATCACACCCTAAGTTAGTGAACATCCATTGTTTGCGTTAGATTCAGTTTCAGTTAGGGGTAGGAAGACCCAAGTAGTCACAAGGACTAGGAATGAAAGAAGAGATCCAAGAACCCATAACTCAAGAGTGGAATCAAATCAACTGGGAGAGATGGCCCCCACCGCCAAGTACGTCCTTTTAGGACAGGGGATATACAGCCCCTCACTGTTTACTACGTCCCTTTTGGGACAGGGGATATACAGCCCCTCACTGTTACCATTGAAGACGCGCGCACGTCACAACAAAAGACTCAGCTCATGGATGGAACAATATCCAGAGAAAAGGAAGAATTACCAAGATTGTCCTTTTCCATATTCCCACTAGATCACTAACTGCACCAGAGCAATACCAAAATACTCAGTCATATAGAGTGCAGAAGCGTAAACCCTAGGCAGTTAATGTCTAATGAAACAACCAAATAGAAGGAACCAATAACCATGTAAGTTACACATTCAAGGCTCAATTAGTCACATCAAGCTGAGTTAGCCACACAACAGTTTCCTTTTTAAATTCCTTTAAACTCAGTTAGCGTTTTTCGAACTCGTCTCATAAGTCGGTCAGTAAAAGTATCGGAGTACGAGAAATCGTACCTGGATAACGCTGTAGCAGCTCTAGTCAACTTGCGCAAACAATCAACAGTACTCTGAAGAATATTAAAGGTAGTCTATCATCAATATCTCATACCCTAAGTTAAACTTAAATAGATTCCTCACTCTTATTTCTAAACCTCCATCATCTTGTAAGCCCTTCGCTTAAATGCTAAGTATAGCTTTTGACTTGTTTTAGAATGTTGTATAGCCCAAGGTTGTAAGATCAAGGGATGTATTCTTCTAACACTTGTTAATTGTTCCACTCTTATCCACTTACTAATACTTAACTGTAATTCTCACATTAAGACCTTTATATCATAAGTGTATTTTATACCCAATTGATCTTAGAATCTCAATAATAACTCTTAAGCTCAATACCTTTATTCTTTCTTTAGGACAGACATCGTATTATAACTTATGATGGATTTATCTTAGAATACCATACTATTATTCCATAAGGTAATAATTATGTATTTCATCAATATCTACTAGATAATCCATTATGATTAAGTTTTCCCCCTTAACTTAATTAAGATATACATCCTGTATACCGGGATCATAGTGTTGTAGACGCATTTTATTATAACTTAATTGATCTTAGAATTCAGAGACAACTACTAGACTCAATTATTTTATCTTTACTTTAGAACGAGTTAATATTATAACCATTTAATTATCTTGTCTAAAGATGTTCAATTACTCTTCATCCTGAAACAACTATATTTTAATTAACTCAAACCCTTCCAACTCTTATACCTAGTATTCGCAAAGTATATTATTCGCTTAATTATTACTATATAATAAGGTGTTTTAAGATTACCTTTTTATGTATCCTTACTTACATTTTAATTTCCTAAATAATTAATTTCTACACACATTCTCTCTATAGATCATGTATATTCCTTTTTACTAAATTTTTAATAAACTTATGTCTTAAATACATTTTATATTATTCACAAAACCAAAGGTTACTGTAACACCCCAACTAACAATAACACACTTAACAACAAACTGTAGCGGAAAACATACTTCATCACATTACTTGACTCGTTGGTGTTACACGCCGTTAACTACCCACGTGGCTAACAAGGCTAATACATATACATTGTATCGGTCTGATGGAACTAGATTCCTGAGCGACTACACAATACTATCCCTTTCCATTACCAACAACCAACATACATAACCTTCCAACTATACCAAGTATTTACAAACTAATGCCGATAACAATTTCGGTCTTACTACACCTACTGTACATATACAACTTAAATGGCTCCCATGAACAAACGACTACCCCGTCCTACTCTCGAACGGCTTCCAGCTCCTTGTACCTGAAATAGAAAAGGAAAGAAAGGGTGGCCCCAAGGGGCTCAGCACCTTTGCTGGTATGGTAATCCCGCAGCCCGCATGCTACCGGGCCACGCACAACTATTTGTCATCTTAGCATGCGGTTGATTACATTTAAATCATGCATGTACTCCAATAACACAATACACAATACAATCCACAACAGTGGTCACAACAAATACACACAACACATCTACGCCTAATAAATCACTCTTTGTGTTCATTGACCCTAGAGTGTTTCTCCTTTAAGGGAGCTATTTCCTTAATAGACGACACTTACCCACTAGTCGGGTTATCCATAAACGTCTCTTAATAAACTGGGATTCATATCCATGATCCACATACTTCACATAAAAACAACATATAACATCACATCGCAATAAGCATTGTAGTACATCAATAACACATAACATAACAGGTACGGATCTCTTTAGGGACCGCCCCAAACATAGTTAGTTCACTGGGAGAGCCTAGAGGATGCTATCAAACTCATGCTAAGCTCGTTTACATAACTCGTAACCGTCCTGTTAGACGAACAGATAACTTAACATAAAGATGGATCGGATATAGTGATCCAAACACAACATACATAATCCCCAACAGACGTGAGTCAAGAGCCTTGGTTAAGCTCAGGGGTGATCGAAGACCAATGAAGGAAGACAACCAACAGAGAGGAAGCTGAAGAAACTGTATACAACAACTCCCAAACATCGCGCGACCAGAGCTACCGGATTCCTCACCCCCCCCACAATATATAAATATTCACAGATAAAGACTCCGCTGTGGAGCCTATCACATCAGCACACAATCCAGTATTACAACTGAGTTAATCACACAAGGAGGGTCATACATTACAGCAACATCACACACAACATCACACAACTAACTCACACATAGATGTGGTTAGAACGTTCCTTAGGTTGGAAACGTTATTACCGGATATCGTTCTCTTACGTTTACCTAATAATGGTTAACTAGCCTTTCATGCGCATTCGAGGTTACCGGTATCGGTTCGCAAACACAACAACAATAACGACGGTAAACTCGTTTCATGATTTATCTTATAACGTGGCAAACATACAGAAAAACACATTGGCATACAAGCCGGTGTAATCCGGTAGGACACAGGTTGCAAGAAAACCATACCTGTCACCGGGGTTTCGCTCTAACGTGCCATCACATGTTCCTCGTAACATCTTTGAACAACTGGTAACATTACATTTACTTTCATTAACACCGGGGTAACTTGTTTGTTTAAAGTCTAATGCTCATGACTTACTCCCGTTAATCAGTTAAATAACTTCGCATTTTTAACTTGTTTTACTTTTACATTTTAACACAACCTTCCACCCACTCAATTATCATTATAGCTCACTTAACATGTCCTTACAACCTTATAACATCATTACTTATCAATCCCCCTAATTACATATCATTTTCCAACCTTTAACAATATGTTTAGAGTGGTCCAGGACTTGGTCCTTACCTTAAGCCCTGGACCAACACTTAATCTAACTCTTGGGTGGTTTTACGTAGTGGTCCAGGACTTCATACAGAACTTAAGTCCCGGACCAAAATAAGCTAACAATCCTCGGGGGTAAATCAGGGGGTGGTCCGGGACTTAGTACAGGACCTAAGTCCCGGACCAAGGTAGTACAAGAACTCTCGGCCCTTTTTCATGCATGGTCCGGGTCATCTTCCAATACCTAGTCCCGGACTGCTGTAACAGATTCCCAAATTTGACACTTTCAAGTCTTGTTTCAATTCTTTTCATCCATTGATTACCCAAGCTTCACATGTGATCTTAGGTATATTCTAATGCTAAAATAACACCTCAAACTTGTCTAATTCCATATCCAACATGTTACTCAATTTCTTACAAAATCCACCCTCACTTGTGATATTTTTCCTTAGGTTTCCAAGTGGTAGTTTTTATGCCTACAACACCAACTAACCAAAATGTTACCTTAGTTATACTACCACTACTCCTTGAGCACTATATTCTCCAAGGCAATGCCCATGCATTTTTAACAACTAGAACACTTTAATTCTTTTTCTTCACCATCTTAACACTTACCAATTCCTAGTACCTCCTTGGTCATAAAATTCCATTACAACACATAAACTTCTTTATTTATCAACTAAATTTTTGCCATAGCTTCTCTTGTACATTCTCACACCCAAACACTTAGGTTTTCACCTTTTCACAATCAAGACATTCATTTTCACAAAGTATGTTCTTTACACACACCAAAACCCTTAAACTACACTACATAACAATATAGTACATAATCTTAAATTGCTTGGCACTTAGGCCCTTAAATAGCTTAAACCTTAAAGACTGAATTTTCCACATATATATTGCCTTTGACCTGCAAATACACTCAACATCACATATGCCTTTTAATAATTCCCTTAAGAACAATTCATTAGCTCTTTTGCCATTGGCTCCTTAGGTATTTTATTAAGCAAATCAAGCTCATTTTTCCTAAGGCATTTAAACTACATTGAGATAGTTTGTTTACCTCTTTTCCTCTCAAACTTCTTTCTTGTTTCCTTGAATTGAAGATTAGCAAGGAACTTGATCACTTGTCAACCTTCTATCCACACACACATATAAGGGTAATGAGATTAAGAATTCATACTTAAACTCATATACAAACCCTAGTTTAACATAAGTGTTTTAATACACTAAAATGACATTTACCTTCGGAATTTGAAAGAGAACTTGATTAAGAAGCAAGGTAGGACTCCTTCTAGTCCTTTGAAGATTGAAATGGAGCTATGAAAAGAAAAACAAAGCACCCTTGTGAGGTGAAATTTTCGGACATGTACAAAATGAGTGGAACCTTAGATTTTCTATGGTTTTCCTTACCTTGAAGCAAAGGAGAATAACATGGCATAAAAAGGTGAGCTCAAGCTCCTTCAATGGTGAATCTCCATGGCACCGAAATGGAGCTTTTGAAGATTTGAAAAGAGAGAAGTGTAGAGCCTGGCCTAACTAAGACAAATATGGTCTTAGAACTGAATTTGGATCATGGAGCTAGAAGTTTCAAGCAA
The DNA here is from genome assembly GCA_023374045.1 of Limonium bicolor. Taxonomy (NCBI): domain Eukaryota; kingdom Viridiplantae; phylum Streptophyta; class Magnoliopsida; order Caryophyllales; family Plumbaginaceae; genus Limonium; species Limonium bicolor. The sequence continues at coordinate 143,574,915 of CM041776.1, read as the reverse complement.
TGGAAGCTGGAGATGGTATAGTTGCTGTAGAAAAACCGGTTGGAGCTTGGGAGAAGATGAAGAAATCGGTGGGGATGAGAAGGAATGAAGAAAGGTGAGGTGAGAGGTAACCTTAGAAGATATTTAAAGTTGTAAAGTAAATAGTGAATTTACTTGCTTTTTCCTTTCTTATTTGATTCATTAGTTAAGTGTGATGAGTCACACTTGGAAAACCGGCCCCCTTTACATACTAGGGCATATCATGGTCTTTGTTGACCAACTAACTCACTTATATTGACTTATGTTATAAACTAGCTTAATTTAGTTACTATTCACAAAACAAGGCACATTATTGTGAAATTTTTGATTTCCCATTGATTTAGACTTCCTAATGTGATACTAAGTAGTACACATTTTAACTAAAGAGTAATGATGGTCATTTAGCCACTCAAAACTCATTTACAAGACAATTTTTCGAAAATGTGCTTTAAGGCTCCTTAAAGCACATTTTGTGTTTTAACTTGTTTTCAAGCTTGGTTTTCTTTATTAATTGAATTAATATGTTCATTAACATATTTATAAGGTATAGTTATGACCTTTAGGTCTTATACAAATTTATCCCAAGCTTAGAGCACATTTCTGCCCATATTGACTTTAAGGTATTTATTTGTGTTTTGTTTGGTTTAATTGTCTACCAAGGTTTCCTAAGGACTTAATTAGCCTTATTAAATCATAATTGAATATTATTTAGTCTTGGTAGGTTCTTTGGGTCCTAACCAAGTTCGCTCCAAGCTTAGAGCATGTTTTTGCTCAAACTGTCTTTTAGTGCCTTATTGTTTTTACTATGGTTTAAATTGTACACTGACGTTTCTAAGGCACTCTTTAGCCTTTAAATACCATAGTTTAAATGTTTAACAGCATATCAAGGTTTGGGGTATTTCAGTTACAAAGGAAAATTAATTCCCTTTAATATGTTTTAGGATAAGTATTATGTCTTAACATAAGGTGAAAATTTTAACTAATAAGTAAATTCTCATTCATAAGAGAAATTATCAATTATCTAATAAGATCATCTATTCTGAAAATCTTCATACCTTTTATTCCAATGACCTTTTAATATTTTTAGTGTTATAAGGTAAACCAATATAATCTCTTACGTAACTTAGTTTCATCTAATTAAAGGTTCAAAGGTTTTAAGTACCTAATTCCTATTTACAAACCTTTTATAAGTTCAAACTACTGAATACATCACTTAATTATAAACTCACCTCCTAAATATTGGTAATTAATGTTATAAATATATTCTATGGCTCAACTAATTCTAAGAACTCAAGTATTATTATTTAGATTAACTCCCTAGTCATATTTAATATAGTTTTATATCTTAATCCTTTTAATGATTTTACCTTAAAACATTAAGTTATTACTCACTATTATAAATGTTATGAAATGATTAAATCTTGCCTTATTAATCCACTTCACATTTAAATGTAACAGTATTTCATTTATATATTATCAATTATATAACAAGATCTAATTGTGTAACATTTCATGTAATCCAATTACAAATTCTCCTAAGTTTAACTTATTAATTGATTAACCCAATTATATATTTACATTGTGGTCATTGACTAATACTGTACATGTGTTTTAATGTGGTTTACATAAATCTTAGAAATTCAAAGGTAACTCTTTGAGCTTATTTTCATAATCATAATTTAGTACCACCTCATATAATATTCTTTTAATAGTATTATGTATAGGTTTAGTTTAACTTATTAATTCCTTTATATTCTATTTTCTATAAGGTATTTTATTTCTTTTGTTTATTTATTATTTTTTTATGTATATATATATTAGGATTTATTCAAGACATTCTTTATGTAGTTTTATTGCTTTTGATTATTCATATTAACTTTTACACATATCTACATTTAATATATGGTTTATAAAATAAAGTATTTTCCTTAGTTTCATTTAATTATATTAACTTCTATATTATATAATTAATATAAATGTAGATTAATTTAATTCCTTGATTTAACATAAGTTTCTATTTTATTTCTCTCATATAAGTATATATATATATATATGTAACAATTTTTACTTCACTTAAAAGTTAATACCTAAAACATTTATAAACATACTGTTATTAGATGTTAATTTAGTCTTCTCATATTTTCCCAACCTAAAAAGTTTACTAATAAACTATACTTTAATTTTTGTTACATTAAAAACCTTATATTATAAGATAACTTATGAAAACCTTATAAATACAATTTTTAAACCCATTTACCATTGTCCAAAAATTCCCAAATTTAATATATAGTAACTATAACATTTTATACATATTATAAAATTTCTATTTCATAAAAATATCTTTTTAATTTATCCAAATAATTCCATAATACCCGTAACTTGCAAAAATCATAACTTACGTTTAAAAACTCCAAAACCATATTAATTTACATTAAAATAAACTTGATTTCATAAGGAATCTATGGTTACAAGTTCAAGTCAAAATACGTTCGGGAAGGCCATTAAATAAATTCAACAAGTTAGGGTTTAATTCTGGAAATATTATAATTCATAACCAACTTAAACTCCCCAGATCTAATCTCGGCCGTCCGTTTCTAAAACCTACGATCGGACGGCCGAAAATCCTCGAGTTCATCCCCAACCTCCAGCGATTACCCGAGTACTAAATTGCCAATTCCTCAAAATATACAGAACCAAATTCGATGATTCTTGTTTCATTGGATTCGAAATTGAATTCCGGTTCTAATGGTACCGATTTCGCTAGCTATAATGCAGTGTACATCAAATACGATTCTGGGTTTGAAGTTAGGGTTATTTCGGGTTTCCGAATTCAATTCTAACAAATTCTCTAAAGCTAACGCGTAATAGATGAAATTGGAACATGGTTCTGACCGGTAATGCAATGTATATTAGCAACATCGAAAGAATGTGAAGAAAAACTCACCGGAATTTTGCCAACGAAGGAATTCAAAATCGGGTTCTGGAAAAACTCAACCTTTATGAACTGATTGAGTAGCCAACTTTGCAACACTATAATTTTCATTACAGATTGAGTTAGGCTTTGTTCTTGGGCTTAATTTAAAGAGGAAACATAGCTCTACACATTTATAGCAAGAAATCACTCTAACTTGCACTACACAGAAAGAAATCTGAGCCGAAAGTTACGAGTTTATACCTTGTGTTTTCTGGGAAAATCTATGATTTTATGTGGTGACGAATCCGAAACTTTAGACACCACGCTCTTACAAACGGTTGGGAATTGGCTTTGATCATCAACATGAAAGTTGTAGAGGTATTAGAGATCTTCAAAACAAGCTAAAGAACACGAAATTTGGCTGAGAAACGAAGAAGTTATGGCGAGACGAAGTTTACCTGCTCAACTGTTTTTTTCTAGAAAACTGGTTACGGTTTTGCGGGTAGGATACTTTGGAACGATTTTCCGGCTGATGTATAATGAATTGGTTTGTGTATAAGTTATGGTTGGAAAGAGAATTTGTAGGAGAAGAGAATGCAAAAGACGGAACTCAAAAATTCCAAAAGATGAGAGAGATATGGATGTCACAAGTTAGGGCAAAATCTGAAATCGGTTAGCGAAAAACAAGGAGATAAAAATCGACTAAGTGTTGGGCGCGTATCCCAAGGCGCGTGGGTGAGTCAGCAAACTTGCCACATCAGCATCTTTTGAAAATTTTGGCTCTAAACTTCATTTTATCATAACTTTGGCTAGGACGATCCGTTTTTGATGTTCTTTTTATCAATCTTCATGGTTTTCCATAACCTTTTTATTGGTATAGGTTTCATGGGCTGGTTTGACCATTCTCAAAAATTCAACCCTAGCAAGGTTTAAGAAGCTTTAGGGTTTCTAGGATTTTATATTGACTTTTATGCTTCAAATCAATGCTCCCAATATTTCTAAAATCTTTATAATATAATTGGAGTGTCTAGAAATTTTTCCAAGATTTATTGACTTATAAATCTTGTTATTAAATTCATAATACCATATAATAAATTAATTTAAATGGTATTATTATTTAGTACTCAACAAAAGAAATCCCCTAAATAATTTTTAAATAATACCATATAATAATTTGATGTTTATTAATATTATTAAGGGTTTTAATAAAAGAAATCCCCTAAATTAATTTGGATTAATTTAGGGGTATTTCAACCTCTATTAAGAGAACAAAGATGGTTTAAAGATATGAACTCGTGAGAAAAGTAAAAAGAGATACAAGGGACCACCAAACTCCCTTTATAAGATAGTCGACCTCCTAAATGAGGATCCGACCCGGTTTGAGAAAATGACCCGAATGTAAAAGTATTCAAAATGTTGAGGCAACCCTTAAATATGAGAATACAAGAACTTGAGAAAATTCCCTAAGTCATTAGATGACATCAAGAGTGATGCTTCTAGACTAATATACATAAATATGTTATGACTCCGAGAAAGGAGTATTTGGGAATGTGAGAAGTCTGGTAGAGGAACAGACGTTTGTATAAGTAAGGAACTAAGAGAGTAGTTCCTGTAGCTAGTTGAACCTTCCCACCATGCTAGACCCAGTGTAGGGTCGAAACTGGGGAAGTAAGACTAGACTCGAAAGCCCGGTGGTGAGTCTTGTGAATGTCTCTGCCCGGAGGCCATGTGTATTGACTTAAGAGTTATTCAAGAGAAGAGTAATTAAGAAAGTAAGTTTGAGACCTGTAGTGTCTTTGGTTTTAAGAGAACAATTGAAGTTATCCGAAGAGAATGGATAAGATACTGAATGATTAATAAGTATGAGGCTTTATTGAGGTAGAAACCCTCAAGGCCTAAAGAACAAATGTAATGTAGACTAACAACGAATGTGTTAGCTATATTGTTTGTATTCTTAGTTTGAATACTTGTATGAATGCGAGCATGTTGTATGTTTATTGCACTTCATGTTATGGTTTAGATAAAATCAATCGCATGCTTAGACGAGAATTAGTTGGGTGCGACCCGGTAGTAGCGGGTTGCACGACTACCATACCAGCAAAGGTGCTGAGCCCCTTTGGGGCCACCCATTCTATTCAGGTACAATGAAGATGATTAACGTTCGAGAGTAGGATAGGGATTGCGGATAAGCATGGGTAGCTGATTTAGATGTATTTGTAATTATTTGTATTGTAAGACCGAAATTGTTATCGGCAATGGATTGTAGTAGACTCGGTATAGTATTGAATTGAGGATTTGTGTATGACTTTTTTAGTAATGAATGAGTTTTGTATTTGTTTAAGTACTCGGATATTCCGGTCCATCAGACCATTACTGTATGGAGTTAGGCCTTGTTAGCCACGTGGGTGACTAACGACATTGTTTCACCCACCGTAGTTTTGGAATTGTCCGCTGCGATCGTAATGAGGAACGAGGTAATTAAGTATTAATGACGGGATTAGCGGTAGGGGTGTTACAAAAAGTGGTATCAGAGTGAAGTATCGCTCTCACTGGAAATACCGAGCTTAGGAAATACCGAGTTAAGAATTAGAGACTTAGGGCTAAGGGTTGAGTGATAGAGTGAGAGGTACGCTAGTTAGAAACTCCCAGTGTGATCTGGATACCTACAATATTCACACCCGCCCTCCACATCCCCCAATTTATAACTCGGGAAAGAACGCCAAAGAGATGGAAAGACCTTTCTTACTCGGAAAGACCCGGTCTGGCAGTTAAACAATACCCCTCAAAGAACAAAGAACCTGTCATACAGTTGATTCCGAAAATCGGAAATCCCGAAGACGGTTCGGTTTGAACGACAATAACCGCACTTGATGGCGGAAATTTGAGAAATGCTAACCACAGGAAACTCGAATTTACGGCAGCATGGGGCGACATGCTTAGCAGTCGCGAGAACCTGGCGGGCCAAGCAGCAGCAAGAAGGAAAGCACCAACCGCGCAACGAAGCGGAAAAGGAGCAGTAACAAACCCGAGACACATGTCTACGGGACCGCAACAATTAGATCTTACCACCAACGATAGGCTAGTGACTAAGGAACTAGTCAGGAGTGGATAACTCCGAACCTACAAACCCAAGGGGTTAGAATACCTGATTTATGTAACTTAGACGACCACGAGAACACCTACGGAATATATTCCAACAGAACTACAGAAGTAGTGCCTAAACCGGTTAAGTCTCGGTAACCACGGTAAATGTGTGGGAATGAGCACCTAGGAACGACACATAGAAATAAGTAATTATGGGTCTCAAAGGGTTGGAGAAGCACCCTGATCAATGTCAGTAAGGTCACGACCATTAAGAAGCAGCTCAGAAGATTAATTATCAAAACCAAGGAATCAAAGGAAGAGCCAATGAGGCTACCGAATACGGGTTGAAACAATACCGTAACCGGTATAAGCTAACCCGAACCACCTTCATGGCGCACTTGCCACGGCAAGTGCAGTAATAACATGGTTGTTCGGGGAAACCTTTAACAAACAACAAGTACTTAGTAAGGTACCGGGATCGGAATGAAGCAATTATAGGATCGCAAATCCTAAATAACTTGAAGGATAAAACCTTGGAAGGGCCAAATGACCTAACCATTGTACTAAGAGAATTTACCGGTCAGCAAGAAGCTTGACTTGGTCAAGACCACCAGACGTGGTAATACCATGAAATTTGTTTTCTTTCAAACTCAAAATTTTTCTTTTAAACTCAATCATTTCTTTTAGACCTCAGATTTTTTTTAAAACCAAACCAGAAAGGTCACAACAAGATATCATAGGACGATATAAGAGGAGTTGACAACAGAATACTTCACTTAGGCGTGTGACGAGCATTACGAGTGTACAAAAAATGAGATGTGGGACAACCACACTCTGAAGGAGCTTGCGGGCCTGTCAGACCTATTTATGAGTTAGTCAGGTAAGTAACAATGTATCAGTAAGGTACCCCGCGTATTTATATAAGTAGTGTACGAAACACGGGAAGTAGTCCACTCCGTACTACGGACGACACGCAAGTTCAGACCAGAACAACTGATTACCTTGAACGAACGGGAGGAAGAACTCAGTAAGCTAACGAGTATAAGGGAATTAGAGAATTCATCTAGGGAAATGAATAAGAGTTAGAAAGTGCAAGAAGCACGGATTATTAAGTATAAACATTGGATATGTCTCAAGAATCTCAAAGAAAATGCAGGATAGCGGGAACGAATACCTAGCCTAAAACCAGTAAGGCAATGCCTAACATAGACACGTCAATGTTCGACGAACGGGATGGAACCCCAGAACAATCACCAAGACTAATGGGAAGATATTATTCCTCACTGAAGAAGACATTAAACCCAGCCAAGGACGCAAAGACGGAAGCGTCAGGGGTCTACCCAAGATGGGAGACGTCACATACCTAAACAAGAAAGTTGGGATATAATACCGTAAGGCGGTGTAGTTAACACAATATACCCATAAATACCAGCCAGATGAAATGGCATAACTCAGCGACCCCCAGGACTAACACTTGAAGGGTGCTTGAGTCCACGATTGTTGAGCGAAGTATCGGGATAGATACACGAGAGCTAAAACAAATACCCGGTTCGATCACCGAAGGGAATCCACCTAACGGATGGTACCCCAAATTGTCAAAAGCAACCTGACATCACCTAAAGGGTCCCCCAAGAATGGAAGCGTGATGCAACTATCGTATCAAGGAGCTCGGTATTGCCTCCAAACCATCTCATGGTGTACGGAGAAGTTTAACTTGTGCAAACGGCCTACAATGAGTAGAGCTCGAGGCAACATGGCTTATAAGCCGTGAACCAACTACATTAAGTAGATTCAAACGGTTGCAAACCTATATAGAGTAATAAGAAGAATCGCCAGGAATGGCACCAGTAAGAGAAGAGAGATTAATTATATAACCGAATAAAGCGGAGAACGAACCACTAATGATAGAAGTGGGGATACCCCAAGTCATTGTGTGGCCGATTGAGCGGTAATTTGATGGACCTTCTAGAAGAAGGCACTCACCCACTAAAACCTTGAAGCTTGAGCGGGTAGTTAGTGCCAAGGAATAACTTGGACAAGAAAGAGACTTCTAAGAATAATATGGAGTGAGAAGCTTTGATAACAAGTGTCGAAAACCGAAGGAATAGTCGGATTAGAAGCAGACACTGTATGAGTATAATGTGAACTGTAGGGTGAATAATGCTCAAGGAGCATTAAAGGCTTAAAGATAGCATGTTTTAATCAACCAAGTAAATGGCGAACCATAGTATATATGGTGGAAGTACATGAGCGGAAGCTAACTGAGTAGCAGATGCCATGTAAATTAATGTTGCTTAATGAATATGAATATGGAGCGCAACGAGCAACCAATATGTGAATTTAGTTAGACAATGACATGAGAATAAAGCAGAATTATGAGGTAGACTCAGTGGAGATAAGAAAAAAAGAGATGGTAGATAGACTGGCAGTGAAGCCAGTAGCCTATACCTTGTGACGAAAGACCCCACAAGGAAGGCATTGTCATTCCTATTGCAACTGCATAAGGAATTGAAAAAGTATCCCTAGAGGATCAAATTGATAAGTGAAGTAATAAAATTTGGGACAAGAGCACCCAATTGCTAAATAATCAATCGTACTGGATACGGAAGGCGTACAAACATACCAATGAACATGACAAGCCAGTTAAGCGAAAGCATAGAAACAAAAACCGTGCGGCCTTTGGCCAAAGAAGCACAAAGAACGTTGAACATACCAACATGCTGAGAAGGGCAAGAATGTGACGAAGACAAAAAGGTCAAAGCAGTTCAGACCTTAGACCCTGGCCCAGACCATGAGCCACCTTCAGGACCCTGTTCGGGCTCCAATTTGGGCACCAGGCATCAATCCGGGTCCTAGGCCCCATGACCGGGTCCTATATTCCGGCCCCGCACTCTATGATCGGGTCCCGCATCCCGGCCCCGCACCCCATGACTGGTCCCATATTCCGGCCCCGTGCTCCATGACCGGATCCCGCATCCCACACTTTGGGACCGGAAGGCTTTACAAGGAGAAAAGTGCCAAAAATAGGAGGGTTGCTCCAATAAAGTAATACCACATGTACAAGGATTAAGAGATAGACTTCACCCTCGAAGGTCTATAAATAGAGATGAGAGGCTCATTTGTAAAGGGACACAAGATTAGAAGAGAGAGAAAACACTAGAAAGCTCTTTAAAGTTGTAATACCAAAGGAAGTAATAAAGATATTGTCAAGAAGTGGATGTAGGCCGGATTATTGGTCAAACCACTATAACTCTCGGTGTTCTATTTGTTTGTGAGATTTGAGGGACAAATTATACGTTTTCATTTGGCGCCGACTGTGGGAGGCATAAGGTCGAAGGAATTCGTTGGCAACGCCACACTTTAGATCTCTTGGAAGAAATCATTTGTTTTCATCAATACAGAGATGGAATCAATGAAGTGAAATCAATTGGAAGTTCTGGAAAAGGGAGGCGCATCGAAATTTGAAATAAGAAAGACGTGATGAAATCGAGCAGTATAAGGAAATCATTTCACTTCTTCAACTTCAGGAAAATCGGAAACATCACAGCAAGTCGGTTGCTACTCCCAAAAGATGAAGGAAGAAATTTGACGGTCAAATTCGTCGAGTGCACTAAATCGGTTTTTGTTCACCTCAAAGTCGACTCCATCAGCCGGAATACAAGAAGCAAAGGGATAGGAACGATCGTTAAAATCATTTATGAGCATTCTACGTGTGCGATCAAGGAATTCAAGATTCTCGTCAAATTATTGATCGGAGAAGAGACAAAGAAGTTTCTAGACAATTGTGTGATTAAACAAAAATGGAAGTACAAAATCAAGATCGAAGGCCTAGAAGGATGAAGAAATCGACCTAGTACTCTATGGTCGGGAGTTTGACGTGGTAGAACAAAGAGAAATAAGTACAACCCGTGCGGCTTGACCCGGCGCAACTTCAAGCCATGAGCAAGATTAACAGGGCGCAACTTCAAGACAGGAGCAAGGTTGACTGGGTGTTGTCCTTCAAATAATCGGCCGATATCTTTCAAATAGCCGGGAAGTGCCTTTCAAAGTGACCAGGCGACATTCTGAAGTGGAGGATCAAAGGATTTCAAGTCACGGCCGGTTCTGGAACGGGATGCCACACTCAGCACTACCCTGAGCATCCCTGACGCAAGAAACCACGCTCAGCTCCAAAAACCGTCCCTGCATCTCAGGTCCAGGTGTTGTGTTGGTGCGGGCGATGTTTCAACCCCCACTGACTCCGGGAATTCATTCCATGTTGGTGCGAGCAATGATTCAACCCCAGTGACTCCGGCAACTCAATCCAATTTGGGAACCGAATTTCCTTGGCCGCGCCGGATTTCTTTGGCCGCGCCGGATTTCCTTGGCCACAACAGATTTCTTTGGCCGCACCGAATATCCTTGGCCGGACCGGACTTCTTTGGCCGAGCTGGACTTCCTTGGCCGCATCTCAGTATCAGTCCAAGACCGAAAGACAAATTCAGCATCCATGACCGGAAGGCATCTTTTGTAACACCCCTACATCGAACTTCACAACTAAATGAAATCGCAGCGGAATTAAATAACTAAACAATAACTAAACGCTTCGGTGCTACAACGCCGTCAACCACCCACGTGGTTAACAAGGCAGAATAAATACAAGTGTACCGGTCTGATGATCAGACTCCCGAGCATAGAACTAAACCATAATTACATCATATACAATACCGAGTATTTAAATACATTCCTTCACTGTAAACTGCCAATATACCGCCACAGTTGTATCAACGGAATCAAAATATAATGCCACGGGAGCATAGGCGCATCCCGGGCTCAACATCCAAAATAACCAAAAGTACAACTGCAGCCTAGAACCTACAGCCACTCTGCTTCCTCGATCCTCATCCTGCAGTAAAAATATGGAGCCCCCGAGGGGGTCAGCAACCCTTGGCTGGTATGGTTAACGCGCAGGCCATCGGCTACCGGGATACGCGGAACTAATTGTCATGATAACATGGCATTCATTTTAAATAACATAACATAACATGTGGCATAGCATTATTATTGCATAGCACAACATCACATACACAGTGGATACTCTTTCCACAATAACAAACCAAGAAGGTTAAACAACATAAGAGCCTAGAGAATGATTCACCCTCATGTTAAGCTCGTTACACACACTCATTACCGTTATGTTATTCGAACGAGTAACTTAAGTCACAGATGGTTCGGATATTGTGACCCGAACACACCACACAAACACATGTTCCCACAAAACCGAACATAAGTCAGAATAGGTAAGCTTTGGAGGAAGCTAGCGGGAGATCGAACGCCAAATGAAGGAGAACAATCTTAACAACATAAGAGTCGAATCTGATACAGATATCTACTCTTAAAATTACATGCATAACCGGACAACCGGATTCCTCACTTCCCAGTTAGCACTTGTTAGAAGTTCAACAGTGGAACTTAACAAACAATTCACGACGAGTGGTAAGTCATGTTAAACACACGCAAGGGAAATGAGTCACATCACAACATCACAATAATATTAACAACTGTAAACTCATTACATTATTTAGTCTTATAATGTCATAAACACACAGAAAAACAATCAACACACAAGCCGGTGTAAACCGGTAGGCAACAGACTGCAAGAAAACCATACCTTGGTTCTTGCTTCGATTTGTTTCCACCGTAGGTCACTCCTATACACGATTAATAATGTCGGTTAATTAATTTACTTAACTTCAAATTTACTAAATGTTTAACATGATTGTATGACATATTTTTAATGCCCAACTAATCCTTCATTACCTACATTATACCCCCTAGGGTTAACTACATTACCCACATTCTTTATTATTTTTTTTTATAAATTTTGGTCTGTCTGACCCACCGTCCGACCCACAACTGGGTCGGACCCTTGCAGTGATTTTCGGGTTTGAAAAATTTAACTTGTCCGACCCATGTCCGACCCAACCATCTGGGTCGGACCATTCCAGAGATTTTATCAACCTTTGAACATACACGTCCGACCCACGTCCGACTCACTCGTCTGGGTCGGACCATTCCAGGACATTTACCGCCTTACAAAACACCCACGTCCGACCCATGTCCGACTCACTCGACGGGGTCGGACCATTCCAGAACATTTACCGTCCTTCAAAACACGACCGTCCGACCCATGTCCGACCCAAGTCCTCTGGGTCGGACCGTTCCAGAACCATTTAGTGACGTCTAACAGAGGCTGTCCGACCCAAACTTGGGTCGGACCCCTGGGTCGGACGCCACCAAAAGTTGCCCAAACTTTGTCAAATCTTCACCAAACTTCTCCTTAAGCCTCCTAATGTTTTCTAACATCATTTGGTACACTTAAACCCTCATACAACATCCATAAAATTCATTATCTATCTCCTTAACACTTACTCATTCCATACCGAAATTCCTAACACTTATGTTATTTTCTCCTTGGTTCTCTAAGTGGTGTTTCATACCTATGACCACCACTATGCCAATAATGTTTCCTCACCACTACTACATCATCTCCCAAACATCTTTTATTCCTAAACAACTCCTTAAGCATCTTTACAAGATTATAGCTTCTCATGTAACAATTCACTTCATCCCTTTTTCACCAACAATACACAAGTCCTAAATACAATCTCATCATGAATCTTGAAATGTCCCAAAGCATTCTTTTGCATTCTAAATCCTCTAGAACATTACCTATGCCCTTTTTACATCTTTAAACACCTTAATGCGTGTTTCTTTCACTAGGAAAGCACTTAACCATTCTAAACATTTCCTAACTTACCAACTCATTTAAAACCCTTAGAACTTCTTGTTTGTTACCTAAATTTTGACATGAACTCTCCTAGAACATTACTAACCCAAAACACATTGTTTTCACCATTAAACAACCAAGAACACTAAAATCCATCAAACACATTCTTATACACAAACTTCACACATTTAGCACTACGTCACAATATAGTGCATAATTTAAATTGCATGGCACTTAGGCCCTTAAATAACATGGCTCTTAGGCCCTTAAGATGCATAAATCATTAACACTGAATTTCCCACATTATATTTGCCTTTGACCTGCAAATACACTCAACAACACATATGTCTTTTACTAAGCCTTTGAGAACATTCTTCTAAGTCATTTTCCATTGGCTCCTTAAATCATTTTCATAAGCAACATAAGCTCATTTCTCCTAAGACTTTAAACCACATTAGGTTAGCACATTTACCTCTTTTCCTCACAAACTTCTTTCTTGTTTCCTTGTTTAAAATCGGTAATGATGTTTGGTTTGCTTGTCAACTTCTAAACAATATACAAATAATGAAATGTGTATACAAGCTCTATGCTTCATCTCATTGTAAACCCTAGGTTTTACATTGTTTCAAAAGCATTAAGATAGTTGTTTTACCTTGGTATTTGAAGAGAGTTTGAATATATATCAAGAGAGGACTCCACCTAGTCCATGAAAGGTTGGAATGAAGCTAGAACAAAGCAATATAAAGGCACCATTAAAAGTGATTTTCGGACAACACAAAAACATGAAAGAAACATCATTTTTCTTTGAGATTCCTTACCTAGAAGCAAAGGAGATCAATAATATGTAGAAATATAAGCTCAAGCTCCTTCAATGGTGGAACTCCATGGCACCGAAATGGTGGTCTTGAAGTTTTGAGAAGATAGGAATGAAGAGCTTGATGAGGGGAAGAGAATGGTGGTGTTTGTTTTTTATTTGGTTAAGTGAGCTAGGAGATAATGACAATGGAAGTTGGTGTTGATGGTGGTGATGTAGCAAAACCATGAGAGAGCAAGAAGATGAAGTTGGAGACGGTGGGAAATGAAGAGAATGAGAGAATGAAGATAAGTGAGTTTGTTTAGATATATAAAGTAGAAAGTAAATAGTGATTTGCTTTATCAATTTACTTACTTGATAACTAACAAGGGGGAGATGAATCACCCTTATAAAAACCGGCCCCCATATTATAACAAGGGGTATTTTAGTCTTTGATGACTCATTTAATTACTTATAACAACATATGTTACAAACTAGCTTATTAAAGTCACTATTCATAAAAACAAGGCACATAGAAGTGAAATTTTAATTTCCCATTGATATAGACTTCCAAATGTGATACTATATAGTAAACATGTTAATTAAAGAGTAATGATGGACATTTAGCCATTCAAAACTCATTTACAAGACAATTTTTCAAAAATGTGCTTTAAGACTCCTTAAAGCACATTTTGTGTTTTAACTTGTTTTCAAGCTTGGTTTTCTTTGCTAATTGGTTTAATATGTTCATTAGTATATAAACAAGGTCTTGGTAAGTTCATTAGGTCTTAACCAAGCTTATCCCAAGCTTAGAGCACATTTTGGCCTTTATCGACCTTAAAGCACATTTTGTGTTTTCTATCGTTTAAATTGTTTACTAATGTTTCTAAGACTCTTTTTAGTCTTAATATACCATATTTAAATGTTTAAACAACGTACTAAGGTTTGGGGTATTTCAATCTACCCCCCTTAAAAGAACTTTGTCCTCAAAGTTCACACTTCCACATATCCTAAATGTTAGAACACGGGAATACATATAAACAATATTTCCATATGACATTAACAACACACTTACATAACATTGGACACAAAGTCCATACAACATAACGTCAGACACAAGGTCCATACAACATCATTCAGACACAACGGTCTGTAACATAACAACATAACATAGACGATGTATTTAAATACACGTCGTACACACATAACCGAAACGGCTACCCCCCTTAAAAAGGGGTACGCCCCGTACCCTATACACATAAACACTAAGAAGTAAACAATGACGGGTACTTCGCCTTCATCTTATCTTCCAGCTCCCAAGTGGCCTCCTCAACGTCCTGGTTAGACCAGAGAACTTTCACCAGTCTCACTGACTTATGGCGAGTGTCTCGAGTCTTAGTATCCAGAATCCGTACCGGAGTCTCCACTGATCGCATGGTCGGCTCTAAGGTTAGCCTTTCAGGCTGAAGCACATGAGACGGATGAGACATATACTTCTTCAACTGGGACACATGAAATACATCATGTACCTTGCCCAGTTCGGCGGGTAAATCAAGTCTGTAAGCTACCGGGCCGATCCGCTCCATCACAACATAAGGCTCCACATATTTCGGGCTCAACTTGCCTTTCTGGCCAAAATGAAATACTCTTCTTAGGGGATACTCTCAAAAATACCTGATCGCCCACGGCAAACTCCAGGTCACGTCTGCGCACATCTGCGTACGACTTCTGTCTATCCTAAGCTGCCTTCATGTTAGCCCGGATCTGGCAAACTTCTGCCTGAACTTGTTCCAGATACTCTGGTCCTATAATGACCGTCTCACTAGACTCATCCCAGCATAATGGCGTGCGGCATGGTCTACCGTACAAGGCCTGGAAGGGAGACATCTTGATCGAAGCATGGTAACTGTTGTTGTAACTAAACTCGATCAGATGTAACTTATCAATCTAGCTGGTCTGAAAGTCAAGTGCACATGCACGTAACATATCCTCAAGTGTCTGGATGGTACGCTCACTCTGACCATCTGTCTGTGGGTGGAACGCTGTACTTAGCTTCAGCTCGGTACCAAGCGCTTCCCGTGTGGATTTCCAATACCTTGAGAGGAATCTGGTATCCCTGTCAGACACGATAGTCTTCGGTACCCCATGGTGCCGAACAATCTCTCTATCAAAGAGCTCTGCTAGTTTTGCCACTTTCCAGGTGTCCTTCATCGGTATGAATCGAGCCACCTTGATCAGTCGGTCAACAACAACCCAAATCACATTCAGACCTCCCCTTGTAGGCGGAAGCCCTACTACGAAGTCCATAGAAATGTCATGGAACTTCCACTCAGGCACTGGCATTGGTTATACCATACCACCACGCCGTCGGTGCTCAAACTTGACCTTCTGACAAGTGAGACACCTCAACACATAATCGTTCACATCCTTTTTCATTCCAGTCCACCAAAAATAACGTTTCATACCCTTATACATCTTTGAAGCTCCGGGGTGAATCGAAGTCGTAGAACAATGGGATTCACTCAATATGCGCTCCTTCAGCTCAGCGCTACTCCTCGGAATACACAGTCGGCCATTCAGCCTAATCAGGTCATCATCGTGGAGTCTGAAGTCGTACTTCTGACCCTCGAATGTGCCATCAATAAGCTTCTGCCTGATCTCCAACATATACTGATCCGTCATCTGAGCACTCCGCACCTCTTTAACCAAGCCAGTATGAGAGACTAGCGAATGGAGAGAGTGTGCTCGGCGACTCAATGCGTCAGCTACCACATTTGCCTTACCCTCTTTGTACTGTAGATTAATGTCGTAGTCGTTTAGAAACTCAACCCACCTTCTTTGTCTCATGTTCAACTCCCTCTGAGTGAACAAGTACTTTAAACTTTTGTGATCAGAATAAATCGTCACACTTACCCTATACAAATAATGTCGCCATATCTTCAATGCGAAGACAATGGCACCCAGTTCTAGATCGTGGGTAGGGTAGTTCTCTTCATGCTTCTTCAGCTGTCGGGAGGCGTAAGCTACGACCTTCCCGTGTTGCATCAACACACAACCCATACCTCTGCCTGATGCGTCGCAATAGACCTCAAAACCATCTGGACCGTCTGGTATAGTCAGGACTGGTGCAGATGTCAGAGCATCCTTGAGACTCTGAAAAGAACTCTCACAGTCGACTGTCCACTCGAATGGTGCATCCTTTTTCATCAAGGAAGTCATCGGCTTCGAGACGCTGGAGAAGTCCTTTACAAACCTCCTATAATAACCCGCCAGACCGAGGAAGCTCCTGATATCGGTAACTATCTTCGGCCTAGGCCAGGTGCGCACTGCATCTATCTTTGCCGGATCAACAACGATCCCGGCCTCAGAAATCACATGACCAAGAAAAGATACTTGGTTCAACCAAAATTCACACTTCGAAAATTTAGCATACAACTGATTCTTCCTCAATGTTAGTAACACATTTCTCAGGTGGCTTTCATGCTCACCTCTCGATTTCGAGTACACAAGAATATCGTCGATGAAGACTACCACTGACTTGTCCAACTGATCTTGGAACAAGCGGTTCATTAAGTCCATGAACTTAGCTGGTGCATTGGATAACCCAAACGGCATAACCGTAAACTCATAATGTCCATATCTAGTTCTGAACGCTGTCTTCTCAATATCACTGTCACGAATAGCAATCTGATGGTATCCGGATCGTAGATCTATCTTGGAGAATACTGATGCTCCCCTCAACTGATCAAATAAGTCGTCGATGCGTGGTAAAGGGTAACGGTTCTTCACCGTAACTCCATTCAGTTCTCGATAGTCAATACACAGGCGGAGACTACCGTCCTTCTTCTTCACGAAGAGGACTGGCGCTCCCCATGGTGAAACGCTAGGGCGGATGAATCCCTTGTCGAGTAGGTCTCTCAGCTGCTCCTTGAGCTCTGTCATTTCTGCTGGAGCCATACGATAGGGCGCCTTCGCAATTGGTCCGGTGCCCGGAACCAAATCAATCTCAAACTCAACTTCCCGTGCCGGCGGCATGCCCGGCAGTTCCTTAGGAAATACATCAGGAAACTCCGACACTACCGGCACATCTGTGCTAAACTCAGGGTCTCTCTCTATGTCCTGGACATAGCAGAGGTATACATCATTCCCTCGTCGTAATTCACGATACATGGCCATGGCGGTGATGATCTGAGTTGAAGGCTCCCTGGGCCTCTGGCGGTAAGATATTGTAACCCCAGATGGACTCCGAAGAAGCAGTCGATGCTCGGCACATAGGATTCTGCCCTTGTACCGCTCCAACCAGTTCATCCCAACAATCACATCGAAACCAAGTCCGTCGAACTCTATCAAGTCGATCGGAAACTCTTCATCTCTGATTCGTACAACAGCATCTCGGTGGTAGTAGGTACACCTGATCCGCTCTTTCGACGGGAGAGTGACTAGGAAGTCTGGCATCTCATCTCCGTCTAACCTCAGCCTCTTCGCAAAGGATAGCGAAATAAATGTATGTGAGGCTCCGGAGTCGAACAAGATCGAAGCGTCCACGCCATTGACTGGAAAGGTACTGGTGAGGATTGTGCCGCTCTTGCCGGCTTCTGCCTCATTGCAGACACTCAGTATACCTCCCGTTCCGAGAGCACAACCTAATTCATTGGCAAACTAATAAGTATTGGGTAACAACACGGTTGATATACTTCAACAACTCAACTTTATTCATTAACACATTCTCCTTACAACATTGTTGGTTTACACTGTTGACATAACTTAACACATATATAACATCCTTAACATACACTGGCTTAACTTATTACACAATTATACAAGGCTTTAAAATTGTCTGAAAGTCAAATTCAAACGTCTGGGTTTCATGTGTGTGGCATTGATCACTGCCGACGGTGCGGTATTCAGTTTGATCTTCCTGATGCCATGATACAGCATCCTTGACTGCCCACCCATGATTAGTACATCTCCTGATTTCAACACTAACTTCTTTGCGAGATCAGCACGCTTCTGCTCGCCATAAATGAACACTACGGTATCACCAATGGACCAAGGCACCACGGGTACTCCCTTACTTAGAGACTTGGGTGACTCGTCCTTATCTTGGTGTAAACCTAATCGTCCACCTTTCTGGTAGAAGTTCACAATACACAAATCTGCCTTAACACTTGGAATTGAATCTGTTTCAACTTGCTGAGCAATTCCCACAGCGTGGTTAACGACCGCAAGAAACTCCTCAGGTATCTTCGGTACAATTGCTCCGTCTTCAGCTCGCACTTCTTGATATGTCTTGGTGTAAGGATTCTAGTCCTTACCCATGCACATCATCTTCAATTTCATTCTCGATCCGCTCGGGTATTCGGGTGTGTAGAAACCTCCAGGTGTTGCTCCAAGTTCATTGCATCGTCTGATGATATGGACTTGTGCTTCCGGTGTCAGGTATCCATTTAAGAGTATCATACCTGGCTGGATAACCTGACATTGCTCCATTGGAAAGTCGGTGATGTCGATAGTAGTTTCTTCAGGGTTTGGTGTGGGTGGGATTGGATAACATATATTGAAGGTTCCTTTAAGTTTAGAGTTATCTAATTAGGTGACTTTCACACTATACTTTACTTCTTTACTCACATGATAATACACTTGGACTCACTAATAAACACATGCATGAAATGCGGTATGCAATCACTTATTTCACTCAACAATTTAGGCGGTACCTGGTCTAGTAGAGGGTCCTGGCGCCTCAGACTGGTCCACCACATTCAGGGCGGCCTTGCTAGGTCCCGACCCTTTCCCCTTCTGGGAATCAGTGTGCCTCTGATCTGTGGGTGGCTGGTTAGCCGTCTTCGGGCCATCAGTGGTCACTGTGGCCTTACCCTTCCACTGCCCCTTGGGCTTGTTGACTCTGCTGTTGGGGTTCCGGTAACACTCGTAGTCACGGTGACCCCACTTCTCGCAGTAACGACACTGCACGTCGTTTCCTTTGCAGTCCTTGCCGGGGTGGTCTCCGTTACACCACTTACAGTAGTAGTGGCGCTCCGGTCCAGAACCCGTGCTAGCTGTTATCACAGTACACAATCAATACTTACTTCATAACTTAACAACATACACTCCAACTTGTCACACATGATTAAATAATTACCCTTAGGCGGGTAAGAGCGTAGGGGTTTCGCCGCATAAGCATATGTGAGCTTCAATGGCTCCTCAGCTGTGGTGGTTTGGGCTTGGCCCTTATCACCCTGGTGCTGACTCTTCTGGGGCTGAGGATAAGGCTTCTTCTTCTTCTTTCCTCCCCCGTACCCCTGCGGACCCTGGCCCTCGCTCGAGGCCATGCGCTTGTGCGCATTCTCCTCGTCCCTCAGACGGATAGTAATCTCAACATTAGCAGCGGCATGATAGCACTCCTGAATTTAGGATGTCAGTCATGCCCCGCAAAACATACTCACAAACTCACATTAATATTCACTTATGGATTACACTTATTCACATCACACTTCATTCAAATTACCTGCAAGGTAGTATACTCAGCTGGCCCCATCCCATAGCGAAGACGGTGGCTGAGACCGTTGTAGAAACGGTTTACCAGCACTCGGTTCGAGTATCCCAGGTCCGGTAACAGGCGGATAAGACCGGTGAATGCAGTATAGTACTCATCGACCGACATCTTGTCCCCCTGCCTCAGACTATCCAGCTCCAGGCGTTTAGCCTCTTGAACATGCATAGGGTAGTATTTGGCTCGCAGCAGAGCCGTATACTCTCTCCAACCAAACTGAGGATCCGCCATCCGGTCCTCTCTCACAAGCTTCCACCAACTCTGGCCGAACCCTTCAGGTAGTAAGCGGCACGAAGGACCTTGGCCCCAGCAGGCACATCCAAGGTCTCGTAGGCGGTCTCCAACTCAGAGATGTACGCCTCCAGCTTACGTGGGTCGGTCTCCCCATGGAACGACGGGGGTCTCAAGTCTGCCAATGCCTTGACCCAGTTGGTCTCTCGTGGTGGTGGCGGTGGTGGTTGAACTTCGGGCTGTTGCCCCTGCTGAATCGCAGCTACAAGCTGTGGGACTATTTGGGCTACGGCGGCCGCTACAGCTTCGGCCATGGCTTGTGCCGTAGGGTTCTCTCCCTGGTTCCCAGTGTCTCCAATGCCGCCCCCGCGGCCTCGACCTCGTGCTCTACCTGACATCTGAATTCACACGAACATTCATTAGCATTGTGCTTGCACACTTATCGGTTCCAATGGCTGTAACGTTCCCGACAATAAGGTATTTCCACACTTGGTTAGTGGTTAACCTTTCCATAACTGCTCACTTAGGTAACTGTAGTTAGGTTTCCTAACTCGGTATTTCCCTAAGCTAGGTATTCTAGTCATCAGAGCGATACTTCGCTCTGATACCACTTTTTGTAACACCCCTACATCGAACTTCACAACTAAATGAAATCGCAGCGGAATTAAATAACTAAACAATAACTAAACGCTTCGGTGCTACAACGCCGTCAACCACCCACGTGGTTAACAAGGCAGAATAAATACAAGTGTACCGGTCTGATGATCAGACTCCCGAGCATAGAACTAAACCATAATTACATCATATACAATACCGAGTATTTAAATACATTCCTTCACTGTAAACTGCCAATATACCGCCACAGTAGTATCAACGGAATCAAAATATAAGGCCACGGGAGCACAGGCGCATCCCGGGCTCAACATCCAAAATAACCAAAAGTACAACTGCAGCCTAGAACCTACAGCCACTCTGCTTCCTCGATCCTTATCCTGCAGTAAAAATATGGAGCCCCCGAGGGGGTCAGCAACCCTTGGCTGGTATGGTTAACGCGCAGCCCATCGGCTACCAGGATACGCGCAACTAATTGTCATGATAACATGGCATTCATTTTAAACATAACATAACATAACATAACATGTGGCATAGCATTATTATTGCATAGCACAACATCACATACACAGTGGATACTCTTTCCACAATAACAAACTAAGAAGGTTAAACGACATAAGAGCCTAGAGAATGATTTACCCTCATGTTAAGCTCGTTACACACACTCATTACCGTTCTGTTATTCGAACGAGTAACTTAAGTCACAGATGGTTCGGATATTGTGACCTGAACACACCACAAAAACGCATGTTCCCACTAAACCGAACATAAGTCAGAATAGGTAAGCTTTGGAGGAAGCTAGCGGGAGATCGAACGCCAAATGAAGGAGAACAATCTTAACAACATAAGAGTCGAACCTGATACAGATATCTACTCTTAAACTTACATGCATGACCAGACAACCGGATTCCTCACTTCCCAGTTAGCACTTGTTAGAAGTTCAACAGTGGAACTTAACAAACAATTCATGACGAGTGGTAAGGCATGTTAGACACACGCAAGGGAAATGAGTCACATCACAACATCACAATAATATTAACAACTGTAAACTCATTACATGATTTAGTCTTATAATGTCATAAACACACAGAAAAACAATCAACACACAAGCCGAAGTAAACCGGTAGGCAACAGACTGCAAGAAAACCATACCTTGGTCCTTGCTTCGATTTGTTTCCACCGTAGGTCACTCCTATACACGATTAATAACGTCGGTTAATTAATTTACTTAACTTCAAATTTACTAAATGTTTAACATGATTGTATGACATGTTTTTAATGCCCAACTAATCCTTCATTACCTACATTATACCCCCTAGGGTTAACTACATTAGCCACATTCTTTATTTTTTTTTATATAAATTTTGGTCTGTCCGACCCACCGTCCGACCCACAACTGGGTCGGACCCTTCTAGTGATTTTCGGGTTTGAAAAACTTAACTTGTCCGCCCCATGTCCGACCCAACCATCTGGGTCGGACCATTCCAGAGATTTTATCGACCTTTGAACATACTCGTCCGACCCACGTCCGACTCACTCGACTGGGTCGGACCATTCCAGGACATTTACCGCCTTACAAAATACCCACGTCCGACCCATGTCCGACTCACTCGACTGGGTCGGACCATTCCAGAACATTTACCGTCCTTCAAAACACGACCGTCCGACCCATGTCCGACCCAAGTCCTCTGGGTCGGACCGTTCCAGAACCATTTACTGACGTCTAACAGAGGCTGTCCGACCCAAACTTGGGTCGGACCCCTGGGTCGGATGCCACCAAAACTTGCCTAAACTTTGTCAAATCTTCACCAAACTTCTCCTTAAGCCTCCTAATGTTTTCTAACATCATTTGGTACACTTAAACCCTCATACAACATCCATAAAATTCATTATCTATCTCCTTAACACTTACTCATTCCATACCGAAATTCCTAACACTTATGTTATTTTCTCCTTGGTTCTCTAAGTGGTGTTTCATACCTACGACCACCACTATGCCAATAATGTTTCCTCACCACTACTACATCATCTCCCAAACATCTTTTCTTCCTAAACAACTCCTTAAGCATCTTTACAAGTTTATAGCTTCTCATGTAACAATTCACTTCATCCCTTTTTCACCAACAATACACAAGTCCTAAATACAATCTCATCATGAATCTTGAAATGTCCCAAAGCATTCTTTTGCATTCTAAATCCTCTAGAACATTACCTAAGCCCTTTTTACATCTTTAAACACCTTAATGCATGTTTCTTTCACTAGGAAAGCACTTAACCATTCTAAACATTTCCTAACTTACCAACTCATTTAAAACCCTTAGAACTTCTTGTTTGTTACCTAAATTTTGACATGAACTCTCCTAGAACATTACTAACCTAAAACACATTGTTTTCACCATTAAACAACCAAGAACACTAAAATCCATCAAACACATTCATATACACAAACTTCACACATTTAGCACTACATCACAATATAGTGCATAATTTAAATTGCATGGCACTTAGGCCCTTAAATAACATGGCTCTTAGGCCCTTAAGATGCATAAATCATAAACACTGAATTTCCCACATTATATTTGCCTTTGACCTGCAAATACACTCAACAACACATATGCCTTTTACTAAGCCTTTGAGAACATTCTTCTAAGTCATTTTCCATTGGCTCCTTAAATCATTTTCATAAGGAACATAAGCTCATTTCTCCTAAGACTTTAAACCACATTAGGTTAGCACATTTACCTCTTTTCGTCACAAACTTCTTTCTTGTTTCCTTGTTTAAAATCGGTAATGATGTTTGGTTTGCTTGTCAACTTCTAAACAATATACAAATAATGAAATGAGTATACAAGCTCTATGCTTCATCTCATTGTAAACCCTAGGTTTTACATTGTTTCAAAAGCATTAAGATAGTTGTTTTACCTTGGTATTTGAAGAGAGTTTGAATATATATCAAGAGAGGACTCCACCTAGTCCATGAAAGGTTGGAATGAAGCTAGAACAAAGCAATATAAAGGCACCATTAAGAGTGATTTTCGGACAACACAAAAACATGAAAGAAACATCATTTTTCTTTGAGATTCCTTACCTAGAAGCAAGGGAGATCAATAATATGTAGAAATATAAGCTCAAGCTCCTTCAATGGTGGAACTCCATGGCACCGAAATGGTGGTCTTGAAGTTTTGAGAAGATAGGAATGAAGAGCTTGATGAGGGGAAGAGAATGGTGGTGTTTGTTTTTTATTTGGTTAAGTGAGCTAGGAGATAATGACAATGGAAGTTGGTGTTGATGGTGGTGCTGCAGCAAAACCGTGAGAGAGCAAGAAGATGAAGTTGGAGACGGTGGGAAATGAAGAGAATGAGAGAATGAAGATAAGTGAGTTTGTTTAGATATTTAAAGTAGAAAGTAAATAGTGATTTGCTTTATCAATTTACTTACTTGATAACTAACAAGGGGGAGATGACTCACCCTTATAAAAACCGGCCCCCATATTATAACAAGGGGTATTTTAGTCTTTGATGACTCATTTAATTACTTATAACAATATATGTTACAAACTAGCTTATTAAAGTCACTATTCATAAAAACAAGGCACATAGAAGTGAAATTTTTGATTTCCCATTGATATAGACTTACAAATGTGATACTATATAGTACACATGTTAATTAAAGAGTAATGATGGACATTTAGCCATTCAAAACTCATTTACAAGACAATTTTTCAAAAATGTGCTTTAAGACTCTTTAAAGCACATTTTGTGTTTTAACTTGTTTTCAAGCTTAGGCTTCTTTGCTAATTGGTTTAATATGTTCATTAGTATATAAACAAGGTCTTGGTAAGTTCATTAGGTCTTAACCAAGCTTATCCCAAGCTTAGAGCACATTTTGGCCTTTATCGACCATAAAGCACATTTTGTGTTTTCTATCGTTTAAATTGTTTACTAATGTTTCTAAGACTCTTTTTAGTCTTAATATTCCATATTTAAATGTTTAAACAACGTACTAAGGTTTGGGGTATTTCATCTTCATCCATGACCGGAAGGCGACCCAAAGTACGAGACTGGATGATATCCTCAACTCAAAGACAAACGACGTCTCCCTTCCAGACTAGACCGGAGTCTCAAATCCAAGCTCAGTCTAGCACTTCGAATCCACCAGGCCTAGTTCAGTATCTTGCTGATACCAGCGTCTAAACCCAGGCGGCATCCTTGACCGGGCAATGTTAATTCAAATCTGAAGACGACATCTGAGCTTCAAGCCCGTGCGTGACCAGTTCCAAACTTCACCCGCCATGAAAAGGCATATATCAGACCTTTACCTAATCAACAGTTCAAGACCCAGCGACATCAATCAAGCCAGGTGTGCATTAAATCTAGGCTTCGCCATCAACATCTTCCTTTGCAACAACAAAGCAAAGGCACCGTCGCGAAGAAAAAGAGAAAGGCGCCGCGAAAAAAGGAGACCTGCGTAAGACAGTCCAACTCCCTTGGCCGCATCCTCAAGTGCATGGCCGGATGATATCATCAACTAAAAGCCAAACAACGTCTTCCTTTCGGGCTAGACTAGAGTCTCAAGTCCAAGCTCAAAGCATGAATTCCCCAAGGCATTGACAATCAATAAAAAATGTGGAGCAAGCAACCTGCTAAAAAACTGAGATAAGTCAATCAATCTTGAAATACTGGCTTAATTATCTGTTATGTGTTGAGCATGATTGTCTCTTTGTCTCTTCTTAAGACTTGCGCCTTGGATTTCCAGAGATGTGCTTACCTTTGATTACCCAAAAATCTTTTCTCATGTCGGAAATTTAGGAATTTGATAAAACATCGGCTGTTTTACTGCATAAGCACAAGAATAATGTCCATCCGCTTTTGACAAATGACTTTGCTGTTGTTTGACGTGCATTAGCCAATGTTACATAGGACAAACATTGTGATGCTTAAAAGCTTTGTTACAATTCAGGAAAATGCAAAAACTTTCATCAATTTCAGTTTTTATTTTCATAGATATGCTAAAGCAGCCCCAAATATCCGTAAGTCCAAATGCGTATACGTCTTCTGCCTAAATTCTTATCAAAGCAGTAATTTAGTCTTGTTGAAATCTCATTCTGTTTGACTTAATTGAGCTTTATCCGTATCAGGCTGAAGTTAACAAACATGGTACTTCTTGATTCTGCTCTATTGTTATTATTTACACTACTGTTGACTATCTTTAAAAAGCTTTAGTGAAAAAAAGCTGTTGATACGTTGTTGTTAGCAATTGTCTCCAATTTGGAAAGAACGCTGATATGACATGCATGAGGAGCTTTATGGCTTTGCCTAAGAATCTGAGATGGGATTCCAATATAAATATTATTGCTCAGTTAAGACTGATTTCACCCTTGGTTTATCTTCCTACTGGAGAGAATATACAACATAGCCTGGTTCTGATTTTTTCTTTATGGTTTTAAACACAGAAATCTTCAACTTCAGTTGTTTTGCATTCGTTTACACCCCAGCATGTTTTAAAATTGCTGTTGTTTCTGCTGCTAAAAAATGCTCCGTGTTGAGCATTATACATTTTGTGCTAAACAAAATACAATGAACAAAACATAGAGACTAACCAAGTATTAGACCCAAAAATCTGCACTGTCTCTGCAGTATTGCTTGACTCCTAGTGTATACATTACTTCACTGATGATTTGCAACCGCCTTACTGACACGGCTTAAGCAGTTTGTCTTAAATGTTCGCTTTAGTTCTTCATTCTACAAACTTCTATAGGGATTAATAGTCTAAATGGAAAACCCTTGGCAAATAGTGCTTTAGTCTACGAAGGAATAAAATCAGTTTAGCTACAATTTTACCTCTTTGTTTTTCGAGAACTAATGTTGCTGTGTTAACAAACTTTTTTAGTGCCCTTTTTATCTTGTGCATTACACAGAGTAAAACGAAGAAATAGATTTGAGATTTACGAAAGTTGTAAGCATTCATAATCTGAATTGGATGTTGTTCGCTTTGTGGCTATATGGATAAGTTTACATTTACTTCTGATACATGTTTCGCCATTGCCCTTAACCTGACATGGTCGTAATTTAACTCTGGCACCGTACTATGAACTGTTACTTTGATGGTTTAACTCTATTTAAATTCAGATTTATGGCCCTTATTATCGATACCGTCCTACTGTGGTTTAGAGTATCTCCCAAGTTGAGGAAATCATGCATTGCTACATTTACATGACTGCATTTGCTACTGCTATGACAGCCCCCAAATCATCAAATACTACCTACTGTCCGCTACTTTTAGTTTCACCAAATTATAACCAAATTAACAGGCACACTCAACATCTGTGGATATCGCTCTTGTTTTGCTGAAGAAACTGCTGATACTGTCAAATAACACCTCAGACACTTCAAGACAGCAATTCCTCTTGTTGTTCATTCTTCTAAGAGAATCTGTAATGTGAAATTACAACCTCAAGCGGTGGTCAGCACTAAACTATTCTTTGCCAATTCCTTTTTCTATTTTCCTCTTCCTCTGCAAAGACTTGAGGTAACTTTACTAACCCAACTCTTGTTAAAACTCTGGTAGCAGCAAGGCTGGGCTAGTGGGTAAATAGCAAAATTGAATCATCGATCTAAGGCATTTTTTGCAATGCTTATGAAAAGTCTTTGCTTCTGTTCAAAATTGGAGGAACATACTCTTTTCTACTTTTGATTGTCTCTTTCAAAGCTTCGCTAAGTGTCCGTTGATGACTAGAAGTCAGAGCACAATAAAGGACACAACCTTTAAGTTGCTACAGTTATGCTGATAGGAAAATACAGTTCGTATGCTGTTGTTTGCTTTGCAACTGCATTTTTGAACATTTTGTTCGATTTAAATATGGATTCCTGCTGCAATAAAAAAGGATCAGGGTACTGCTGTTATTTACAAACTTGTACTACTACAGATTCCTGGTTAATCCTATTTTTCCTAAATAACTCAGTTTGGTTATGAGCCGCCATATTTTTAAGTCTGGTTTACACCCTTCCGATTTTAGAAATCCGGATATGAACATGGTTGCACTTGTTGTATTTTGTTTCGCATCACGCCTTGTGTGCAATTTCAAAATCTAAACTGAGATATTTTCAGGCTGTTTCATGTCTATGGAGTAATAATATGTAATTCCAAGCTGTAGTTGCCTCTGTCTACCTGCACAATTTCATTGCTAATTACATAAACTATTTTACGAGATTTTGCTTCTGTTTTATTATATATAGTAAGGTTGGAATAAATAATCTTAATTATGGCGTAGCTGTGAGTCTGTCTTGCTTAAATTTGTCTGGATCACTTCAACATTATAAAGATCCAAAAACCTATGTACAGAAGGTGGATCATTTTTGTGTTATCTGATTAAAGTTTTACTGCTGTTTGTCTATCCTACTTCTGCAGAAGTTTTCCAGTCTTTAAGTGTTATCAAGTTTGAGTCGGGATCAACTTTGTTTGAATAGCCATTATATTAGTTTTACTTAAAATTAATTTTGTATGATATTTCAAAGCCTCATCAGGGACTGCCTTGAATGGAGAAGAAGGGTGCAAAACAGGTTTTCTGCTTCTACAGATTGAACTATGTTTTAAGTTAGCAAATATCTGAGCAGGTTGGTTGTTGTTTGATTCTGCATGTTTGACACATGAATGCTGATGCAGCATCAAATCAATTTCAATAATTTATAGCAAAAGTACTTCAGTAATTGTTAAATTTCCAAGTTATAATTCATTTCTGCATCTAGCACATGCTGTAGTTGCTTCTGATTAGTTAGATGATGAGGCACAGCAGTCACAAGCAGTACCACTTAAGTTACTCATTTTAACTTGCCACTTCTGATTGTGTTTCTTCTGTGGATTCTTGAATCAAACATTGGGTATCTGTATCAAGAACAAGTTTATTCCCTGCATAATATGCATTATCTGGAGTATTTTAAAATCTCAGCAGCCAAGTTACACAACAGTTGCTCATTTTAAACAAAAAATCTGCGCTACTGCGTCAGTCGTGAACACGTATTGTATAATCTGTTTTGGCACGGTTTAAATCTATTATTACACTTCTCTGTATGTTCTGTTCTAATATGAGTAACTGCAGGCGCTTGGTGACTTCATCGCTAGCATAAGGCACAAATGCACAAAGATGTTAAGCAATAAGCCCGCCATCTTAGCATTCCGGCTAAAAGGGTGAAGACTCACGACAAATAGAGTTACACGGGAGGCAAGCTGAAATTCTTTCAAAAGCGAGTTTTGGGTGACAGTGGGGACACGAAACAGTCCACGTGCGAAGGAATTAAAGAGTCTAGTTTAAAGAATTCCACATCCGTTAACGTTGAAATAAAAAGAGAAGCAACAGAGAATTTCTGTACAACAGACACGACAATACTTCAGCAGAGTCAGCCAAAGGAAGGATGGCATTAGAAGGATCGATGTAGCAGAAAGCTACAATCCAATAAGTCACCTTCTATGTCTGTTACCTCATTTCAAAAAAATCAAGGTACTTTTACCAGGGGACTGATCACCTCCTGGGGAAATTAAAGAAAGTATGAAAAAGGGCTAACGAGCCGCAGGCTATATGCCTTGAAAGAAAGCACCGGCCTATGAAGCCGCAGGCTATATGCCTTGAAAGAAAGCACCGGCCTACGAAGCCGTAGGCTATATGCCTTGAAAGAAAGCACCGGCCAACGAGCCGCAGGCTATATGCCTTGAAAGAAAGCACCGGCCTACGAAACCGCAGGCTATATGCCTTGAAAGAAAGCACCGGCCTACGAAGCCGCAGGCTATATGCCTTGAAAGAAAGCATCGGCCTACGAAGTCGCAGGCTGTATGCCTTGAAAGAAAGCACCAGCCAACGAGCCGCAGGCACTCGTGCCTTGAAAAGTAACACTTTGGGTTGAAATGAAACCCGGCCATCTAGCCAACAAAAAAAACCCCATCTCTAGCCCCATCAGGAGCTCTGGTCGCCTGTAATGGGTGAATTGTTAGGTGTGGGACGCCATACCATACTTGAATCACAAGTACCATCCTTTGGCTAGCATAAGCAAAGTTGGGAAAATATATTATCTTTGTTCTCCCTTTAAGGGAATTACCATCCTTTGGCTAGTATAAGCAAAGGCTTGATCATCATATTATTTCACCCTTTCAAAAAAGGAATGGTTCTTATTAAAAGAACCATTGGTCTTCTTTATGAAGATCTTATTATGGACTTCTGGATTTCTGGCCTTCTTAAATATTATATATCAGAACATCAGGGGATTCATCTATCAAGATTTCATGGGATCCATCCATCAAGATATATTATCTCAAAGATTTATATCCCAGAATTTCCAATTTGTCAGATTCAGAAGAAAAACACTTATAGGAATTTTGATTGTACTAATTGTACCGACTTTTTGTAAGTTCATGTTTCTTTATAAAAGCTAAAGAAAAAGAACTTGTGGGACTAGGAGATAGGAAAAGGAAAAAAGAATGTAAATTTCTATCTCTTTTTTTTGTAAGTTCCACTTTTTTAAGTACCAAAAAGTAGAACTTGTGGGACTGATGAGAAGGGCAAGAATGTGACGAAGACAAAAAGGTCAATGCAGTCCAGAGCTTAGACACCGGCCCAGACCCTGAGCCTCCTTCAGGACCCTGTTCGGGCTCCAATTTGGGCACCAGGCATCAATCCGGGTCCTAGGCCCCATGACCGGGTCCTATATTCTGGCCCCGCACTCTATGACCGGGTCCCGCATCCCTACCCTGGACCCCATGACTGGTCCCATATTACAGCCCCGTGCTCCATGACCAGATCCCGCATGTAAACCCCATCCAACAACAAACACATAATAACAATCTGCAGCGGAAACTAAAACTCATCCATATTATTCCAATGGTGTTACACGCCGTTAACCACCCACGTGGCTAACAAGGCTAATACATGTACATTGTATCGGTCTGAGGACTAGATTCCCGAGCAACTACACAATACAATCCTCATTCCATCTTCAACATTTATTATATACATACACTCCCCCTGTACCGAGTATTTACAAACTACTGCCGATATCAACTTCGGTCTTACTACGCCTATCATACTCACGCCATTTAAATGGCTACCCATGTGTAAACATCTGCCCCGTCCTATTCTCGAACGGTTTCCAGCTCCTTGTACCTGAAATAGAAAAGGAGAGAAAGGGTGGCCCCCAAGGGCTCAGCACCTTTGCTGGTATGGTAATCCCGCAGCCCACATGCTACCGGGCCACGCACAACTAATTGTCGTCTTAGCATGCAGTTGATTATATTTAAATCATGCATACAAGCCATAACCATACAACACATAGCATTTCGCCTCAATGGCTCAACCTATAACCAAAACATCCACACTTAACCAACCATCCAATGATTCCTTAAACCCTAGAGTGGCTCTCCTCTAAACGGAGCTACTTCCTTAACGAACGACGTGTACCCATCAATCGGGTTATCCTTAAACGCCTCTTGTCACAAGTTGGGATTCATTTCCATGATCCACACATTCCATATCATACAACATATCTCATTTCTCACATAATAAAACATAATAACACCTTTCTTGTTTCAACGTACATATGATGACATCGCATTCATTTAAAACATCGAATATATATATATATACCATAGCATAGCAAGGGAATTTGCATAGCACCATAACATTACCTAACACCATAAAATCGGTTCTCACAAGGAACCTTCCATCATAGTTAGTATACCATGTGAGCCTAGGGATTTTTGCCAATCCCATGTTAAGCTCGTTACCAACCTCGTTACCGTCCAGTTATATAGAACGGTTAACTTATACCCAAGGTGTGTCGGATATAGTAATCCCAAGCACACCGAAATAACATTCGTATGCCCCTGTGGCCCGACGTGAGTCAGTAACTAGCTTTGGATAAGCTAAGGGAAGGTAGAAACCAAATTGGAATACCACCTATACATACACCAAGAGAGCCGAACCGGATAAGATAACGACTCCCGTCCATCACACGCGTGGCCGGAACAACCGGACTCCTCACCCCCGTTAGTACATATACACTTTAAATAAGTAGTTAGGGATCCATTATGGAGCCTACCACATCCACACACCATACGGTATCATAACCGAGTTAAGCACACAAGGGAGGTTCACACACTTGCATACAACAACAATATCCAACTAACTCACACATAGCCGTGGTTAGCACGTTCCCAAGGTTTGGGCCGTCAACTCCGAATACCGATCACTCATGTGTTCCTAGATTTGGTTAGCTAAGGTTTAACACATATTGAGGTTAAATGGTATCGGAGGCCAAATTCGCCACATAAATGAATTACTATAAACTCATTACATGTTTTAATCTTACAAGGTGGCAAACACTCAAGAAAACATATTGGCATACAAGCCGGTGTAATCCGGTAGGACACAGGTTGCAAGAAAACCATACCTGTCACCGGAGTCCACTTTACCACGTCCACTTATGTTCCTCGAGCGATTCTCGAACAACTGTTAACATCACATGTGTTTTATTAACATCGGGGTTTGCTTGATTATTTAGTGTCCAAAGCTTATAATTTTTCCCCGTTAACTTAGTTACATAACTTCTTTTTAACTTGTTTTACCCTCACATTTTAATACAACTTTTCACCCACCTAATTGCCATTAAAACTCACCTAACATGTCCTTAACAACCTTATGACATCATTACTTATCAATCCCCATCATCTCATATCATTTCATAACCTTAAACCACATTTTTGGTCCGACCGGACTTGCCGACCGGACTTGTCCATGTCCGGTCGATTCCAGAACACATTTCCGCCAAAAATTTTCCACTCCGACCGGACTTGTAAGTCCGGTCCTATGTCCGGTCCATTCCAGAGAGTTTCTCCCCTTTGAAAATTTAGCCCGACCGGACTTGCCAAGTCCGGTCCTATGTCCGGTCCATTCCAGAAACTAATTCTCGCAGGGTAAACTGGGCCCGACCGAACTTGCAAGTCCGGTCGCAAGTCCGGTCTGCCCCAAATCCTTGTTTTCCTTTTTACACTCAACTCCAAACTTCACCCCATGTATCCTAGTATATCCTAACCTCATTTGGGCACTTCAAACACACCTTTAGCCATGTGCTAAACTCTTTAAATCACTCACCAAAACCATCTTATCATTCACAAATTTCTTACAAGATTCCTAGTACTTGGGATGTTTTCTCCTTAAGATTTCTAAGTGGTAATTCACCAACAATGACCACTATACCAAGGTGTTTCCTCTACACCTTAACATCATCTCCCAAGCATCTTCTCTTACTAACCAAATCTTCTCTTTCACAACTCCTTAAATTCCTTTCTCAAAACCTTACCTAAACATCATTCTCTCCTTATTCATCAACATGACCTAAACCTTAAACCAACTTCTCCAAGACTTTAATATCTCCTAAAAACACTCATTGGATTTCTAGAACTTCCAAGACAATGCCTATATCCTTATAGCACCTTAGAACACCTTAATGCATGTGTTCTCCCTTAGTGAAGCATGTGTCCATTCCTAACAATTCCTAGTTCACCCAAGTTCATTTAAGCACTTAGAATTCCTTATACATTTTACAAATTTCGCCATGGGTTCTCTTAGCACATCATCATTCCAAAACTCATAGTTTTCACCATTAAGCACTCAAGAGCACCTAAATCCATCAAGAACATTATCACTCACAAAATTTCACCAACTTTACACTACATCACAATATAGTGCATAATTAAACTTGCTTGGCACTTAGGCCCTTAAATAACATGGCTCTTAGGCCCTTAAATTGCATAATCCTTAAACACTGAATTTCCCACATAAATAATGCCTTTGACCTGCAAATACTACACCAATACATATGTTCTTTTACTAGTCTCCTTGAGAACACTTTACTAGGTCATTCACCATTTGCTCTTTAGGTAGTTTTAACAAGCATTATAAGCTTATTTCTCCTAAGGCATTAAACCACATTGAGATAGCTTGTTTACCTCTTTTCCTCACAAATTTCTTTCTTGTTTCCTTGTAAAACCGGTAGGGCATTTGGTTCCTTGCCAACAACTAAACAATATACCAACATTGAAATGAGTATATAAGCTTTAAGCTTTATCTCATTGTAAACCCTAGTTACATGTATTATCTTAAGGTATTAACATGATTGTTTTACCTTGGAATGGAAAGAGAGCTTGAATATATCAAGAGAGGACTCCTCCTAGCCCTTGGAAGATTCAAATGAAGCTAAACAAGCATAAAGACACCATGGTGAGGTTAATTTTCGGCCATGTACTAAAAAGAGAGGAAATGGAGTTTTCTTTGGTTTTTCCTTACCTTGAAGCAAAGGTGATCAACAAAGGCATAAAAATATTAGCTCAAGCTCCTTCCATGGAAGTTCTCCTTGGCACCGAAATGGTGGTTTTGATGATTTGAAAGATAGGAATGAAGAGCTTGCTCCAACTAAGAGAACGGTAGTCTCGGAATTAAATTCGGAGCATGGAGTCATAAGTTACAAGTGAAGAAGGGTGAAGAATGACATGGTTCTGTTTGGAACCGTTGGAGAGAGGAGGAAGAAGATGGCCAACGTGGGAAATGAGAGGAAGAAGAGAATGAAGAGATAAGTTTGCTTTTGTTAAGATATTTATCCTTATAAAGCAAATAGTATACTAATTAGTCATTCTTTCTTTTCTTAGTAAACTAACAAGGGTGGTGAGTCACAACACCATAAAAACCGGCCCCAAATAGTACCTAGGGGTACTTTAGACTTTATTATTCAATTGTCTCACTTATAACATTATATGTTACAAACTAGTTATAAAAATCACTATTCACCAAAAACAAGGCACATAGAAGTGAAATTTTTGATTTCCCATTGATATAGCCACCCAAATGTGATACTATATAGTACACATGTTAATTAAAGAGTAATGATGGACATTTAGCCATTCAAAACTCATTTACAAGACAATTTTTCAAAAACGTGCTTTAAGACTTCTTAAAGCACATTTTGTGTTTTAACTTGTTTCCAAGCTTGGTTTTCTTTGGTAATTGATTTAATATGTTCATTAACTATTTTATAGGTATAAGTATGACCATTAGGTCTTATACACATTTATCCCAAGCTTAGAGCACATTTTAGCCCATATTGACCTTAAGGTATTTATTTGTGTTTTGTTTGGTTTCATTGTCTACCAAAGTTTCCTAAGGACTTAATTAGCCCTATAAGATCATAATTAAACATTATCAAGTCTTGGTAGGCTCTTTGAGTCCTAGCCAAGTTCACTCCAAGCTTAGAGCATGTTTTTGCTCAAACCGTGTCTTAGTGTTTTATTGTGTTTTACCATGGTTTAAATGGTTCATTTATGTTTCTAAGGCACTTTTTAGCCTTTAAATACCATAGTTTAACATTTACACAACATACCCAGGTTTGGGGTATTTCAATCTACCCCCCTTAAAAGAACTTCGTCCTCGAAGTTCACATTTCCTCGCATCATTGGATTAGAATACGGGAATTACTATAGCCATAACTTCCATTACCAACCACCCTTTACATCCAACCTCGGACTTAATGGTCCGGGCAACATATCCACATTATACATAATATCATACTCACATGGTAACCTCGGACTTAATGGTCCGGGTACCTTCACCACACTTGCACCTATACAATATCCCTCAGACTCTTAGGTCTGGGTGACATAACCACATTTAGACACATAGGTCTTGATAGCATACACTTTAGGAGATCAAAGTCAACATAACCTTTATCACACATACCAAACAACATGTCATAGCATGTATATCAAACAGAAATACCTTTTCCATCTCTCCATGGGCTCAAGTCCCATGTTGAGTACATATACACTGTGACCCGCAGAACCCGGTCGCGATGGACACCTTCTGGTCCCCGTTCCTTTGGGAGATCAAAACATTCACTTAATTTTTAACATATATACTTCTCATGTCACCGGTCCGAAGACAAAGGCTCATACGTCCTCAGCTCGTGAGCAAGTACTACAAAAATATTCTTTACTAGGTTAAGTATAAGAAGATCTTTTATTCAAAATATTAATCCGATTGTTTGAAAACACCCATTGAAAATCCTTTTGAAAACACCACACAACTCCAAGTCCAATTTATGCTCCTTGTATCTTTCTTAACATGGTTATTTGTAATCGCTTATAGGGAGCTTCAAGAATCATCCAACACTGATGTGATCAGCATCGGTGTTGAACTATCTTTCCACCCCAATTTGTGTTCGGCTTCCCTTGATCTCATGATAATCAAGTTTCACCTCCCACTTCATTTTCAACCAACAATTAATTCAAGCATATCCCATTTTCTATCTTTGAATCCTTCTAGTCATAATCATGACATCTCCAAGGGATAGAACTCCGTCTATCAATCATCATCCAAATCCAACTTAATTCAAGTTACCTAGGGAATTTAATTCTCACTAGGTTCTATGTCGGTCTCATAACCCTTCATAAATCACAACATTGTATATATACATATACTTTTATCAAAACAATACATGGTTTACATTTATGCAACGTCGGGGGTTTTAGTTCCCCGGGAGTTTCTTTACTCCTTTCCATTTGTACTCTCACACACCACTGTTAACAAGATAAACACACTTCCCATAATGGTATTCGCATCGTCTGTGCGCATTTACCACAATTTAACCACAAATAAATGCGTATGTTTATATAACACACGCGCTAACCATCCTAACAATTTATTTTTGTGCAATGCACAACATAGTTCACGTACACTTGTACGGTAAAACACACTAAGTGGTTTTGCGCTCTACCCCCCTTAAAAGGGATTACGCCCACGTAATCAATCACTAAACCTTGGCTTAACATATTCTGCCGTCGTGAAGTGTTTTAACCTCCACGCGGTCTATTACACAATGAATTCTGATTAGAGGATCTTAACCATATTAGCGGTTTAGTTCCTAAACCAAGAATTCGCATTGGAGTTGTAACTCATAACCGGTTTCGGTCCTGGCCTGTGAGGCTTTTAGGCATTGATATCTAGCCATCCATTCGTATTCACAATGTATACCCGGTACCTGACGCATGGGCTCACTGGCCTCTGTTGCGCAACCCTGATAATTATAGAGCTAGTTTGCTCCATTCGTTACTGTTACTGTATTGTACATCTCCAATGTATTGCCCTTATCTTGGGAACAATGGGTTCTCAACCGACGCATGGTATCTCTTACCCTGAGCGAATTCGGTGAGTTTCACAATTTTCCATCCATTTCTCCAGTAGCTTACAGCATAAACTACTATGTAATTCGCAATGATTGACTTGCTTCTACCGACTTACTGTCGGTTGAGATTAAGCTACTACCAAGTGTGTAGTGCTCTCTCAGCTATTTACAATATTTGGGGTATATTCCATACCGATATGGCAGTTAGTGCTACTGTAGTCACTTACTGTTAATCATGTCTCCACATTTGGTTTTATACAAGTACTCTTTTATTGGTGCGGCCTTGCATTTCCTATGCAACCGCCATTATAACATTATTCCTCCACCATTACCATGCTTCGGATTCCTAGCTATCCCACTTGATCATTACTGCACAAGTGCAATACCAAAACACTCAGTCATACAGAGTGCAGAGGCGTAAACTCCTGACAGTAAATCTCTTATGCGATAGTAATTAGGAATTTCACCGTGTTTCACTGAAATCCTTATCACATAACACTTGCTTCCGGCTTACTGCTCGGTTCGCTTGCTATCACTTACTGTCGCATCTTCACTGGGGTTAACTCATAACTCTGCTCACTCACCATTTTATCATCTAACAATACTCATACAACGGTCGCTTATTGCGCACCGTACCCTTACTCCTTGTATAATATCAGCTTACATAATATTTATTGTCATTAACTTCCACACATATACTTGTATTATTCACATTATGGTTCATCACTCATTTGGATGACTACTGAATGCTCCTTGAGCGTCGATCATTCGGGTCACAAGCCGGCATTATTCAGCTCGGTGTTTCACTTTATACTCACACACTACTAAGCTAACTGCTCTCTTTCAATAATAACATCGTCCCTCCTTAACATATTCCTTGAATTCGGTTCACATAACTACCGCTCCTGCGGTGTCACAATTTCGAGAGGTATCCCCACTCTTAATGCAGTGGTTCGTTCTCCACTTTATTCACTTACACAACATAAACTTCTACCATCAATCGAATTTATATAGCATGTCCTGCTTATGGCTTATAAGCCTTATTTGCCTTGAGTTGGGCTCATTGTAGGCTGTCCACACACATGTACTTCTCTGTACAATATTACCTGGTTAGAGGTTGTATTGGCATCCATGACAAGGTTGTTGCATCACATTTCCTTTCATGGGATGTCCCTTCGGATTGCCAGTCCGTCTCCTGACAACTTATGTCTTAAACTGGGTGTTAATTTCAACCCTTGCGTTTCTGTCATGTATTTCGTTCAACAATTGTTGATGCGCACACCCTTCAAGGATTTCTCCTGGGTGTCGTTAAGTTATGCCTTTACATCTGGTTCACAGTTATTGGTACAGTCATTTAGCCACGCCTTTTTGCGTTCTTCACTGGTTATTATTTTCTTCTGTGAAGGTCATCATTTCCTAATAATGTAGGTACTCATTTTGGGAATTTCATCCCGTCCATTGCACTTTACTGGGTCCACACTAGGCTGGGTCACCATTCCAGCTTCCACGTTTATCCCTGGGGATCCTTAAGTCATATAAGCCGTCTTTACACTCAGTTGGTGCACTTCGCACCTCCTGACTCTTAACATTTCCCTGAAAGGAATTCACTAATTCCTTTAGTTTCGTTAACTTAACTGAGTTCCTTAACTCCAACCATTCCTTGTAGTCTCTAGCTCTCGCTTGATTTATACTGCTGACCGTAGACGGAGTCGACTACTTCCCGTGTTTCGGACTCTACTCGTATACATATATGGGGTATCATACTGATACATTACTACTTACCCAACTAACCTATAAGTAGGTCTGTCAGGCCCACATGCTCCTATCGGAGTGCGGTCGTCCCACAACACAGTTGGTACACTTGTAGTGTCCGTCACACGCCTAGGTGAAGTATTCTGTTGTCAACTCCCTTATATTGTCCCGCGGCAATATTCATTCCTTGCTTCCCGAACTTAACCGAGGGAAGGTTTATCCACTGTTGTATCCTTGTCAATTGCCCCTGGTTTCACTGGTTTGGTTTAAAAGAAGGTTGGAAAGAAGTGTTGGTTTGAAAGAAAATCTGGTTTTGAAAAGAAGGGGTTTGAATAAATTTGGGTTTGAAAGAAAATTTCCATGGTTTCACAACATCTTCTTACCTTAGCCAAGTCTAGCTTCTTGCTGACTGGTGTGTTTCCAATTACAGAGGTTAGGCTAACAGGCCCTTCCACTGTTATGACATTCACATTTAACTTTATTGTACTTTTCCAAGTATTTTGTAGTGGTTATGAATTTCCTGAACAGCCCTGTTATAGTAGCACTTGCTATGGCAAGTGCGCCATGCTAACTGGCTATCGGTTTGACACATACCGATTGTGGTATTGTTTTGACCCATATTGTCATCAGTGGCCTTGTTGGCCCTCACTGATCTTACTGCCTTGATAAATACTCCTCTAGGTGACTTCTCACTGTTTCCACGTGATATTCATTAACTAGGGTGTTTCCCATTCTGGGAGACCCCTTTTCTTAGTATTGTATCTCTTTGTATCCCGTTCCACGTATTTGGGCACTACGTTGTAGTTCCCTTGTCGGTTGGTATACCGTTGGTGTATTATTTATCAACTGTGGTTCCGTAGACTCTTGTCTCGGATTCCATTAATCCACTTCTTGCCTGTTGCACGATCGGTGCGTTGCAAGCTGGTTATTCTCGACTGCTCTGCATGTCGACCCAGGTTGCTGGAAATTTATTCTTCTATACACAAGATTCTTCATTCTTCACTATTAAATGCGGTTAACATTGTCCAGATGGAGACCGTCTCCGGGATTCCCAGTTTTCGGGATCTACCGTATGACAGATTCTCCGTACCCTTAAAGGTACTTACTAACAGCCAGATCGGGTATTCCCGAGTAAGAGAGGACTTTCATCTCTCTGGCGTTGTTTCCCAAGTTATATAACAGGGATTGTGGAGGGTGGGATGGATATAGTAGGTTTCCAGTATTCACTGGTAGTTCCTTACTAGCGTATCTCTCACGCTATCACTCAACCCTTAACCCAAAGTACTTAAATCCTAACTCGGTATTCCTAAGCTCGGTAATTCAGTCATCAGAGCGATACTTCGCTCTGATACCACTTTTTGTAACACCCCATCCAACAACAAACACATAACAATCTGCAGCGGAAACTCAACTCATCACATTACTTATTCCAATGGTGTTACACGCCGTTAACCACCCACGTGGCTAACAAGGCTAATACATGTACATTTGTATCGGTCTGATGGACTAGATTCCCGAGCAACTACACAATACAATCCTCATTCCATCTTCAACATTTATTATATACATACACTCCCCCTGTACCGAGTATTTACAAACTACTGCCGATAACAACTTCGGTCTTACTACGCCTATCATACTCACGCCATTTAAATGGCTACCCATGTGTAAACATCTGCCCCGTCCTACTCTCGAACGGTTTCCAGCTCCTTGTACCTGAAATAGAAAAGGAGAGAAAGGGTGGCCCCCAAGGGGCTCAGCACCTTTGCTGGTATGGTAATCCCGCAGCCCACATGCTACCGGGCCACGCACAACTAATTGTCGTCTTAGCATGCAGTTGATTATATTTAAATCATGCATACAAGCCATAACCATACAACACATAGCATTTCGCCTCAATGGGCTCAACCTATAACCAAAACATCCACACTTAACCAACCATCCAATGATTCCTTAAACCCTAGAGTGGCTCTCCTCTAAACGGAGCTACTTCCTTAACGAACGACGTGTACCCATCAATCGGGTTATCCTTAAACGCCTCTTGTCACAAGTTGGGATTCATTTCCATGATCCACACATTCCATATCATACAACATATCTCATTTCTCACATAATAAAACATAACACCTTTCTTGTTTCAACGTACATATGATGACATCGCATTCATTTAAAACATCGAATATATATATATACCATAGCATAGCAAGGGAATTTGCATAGCACCATAACATTACCTAACACCATAAAATCGGTTCTCACAAGGAACCTTCCATCATAGTTAGTATACCATGTGAGCCTAGGGATTTTTGCCAATCCCATGTTAAGCTCGTTACCAACCTCGTTACCGTCCAGTTATATAGAACGGTTAACTTATACCCAAGGTGTGTCGGATATAGTAATCCCAAGCACACCGAAATAACATTCGTATGCCCCTGTGGCCCGACGTGAGTCAGTAACTAGCTTTGGATAAGCTAAGGGAAGGTAGAAACCAAATTGGAATACCACCTATACATACACCAAGAGAGCCGAACCGGATAAGATAACGACTCCCGTCCATCACACGCGTGGCCGGAACAACCGGACTCCTCACCCCCCATTAGTACATATACACTTATAAATAAGTAGTTAGGATCCATTATGGAGCCTACCACATCCACACACCATACGGTATCATAACCGAGTTAAGCACACAAGGGAGGTTCACACACTTGCATACAACAACAATATCCAACTAACTCACACATAGCCGTGGTTAGCACGTTCCCAAGGTTTGGGCCGTCAACTCCGAATACCGATCACTCATGTGTTCCTAGATTTGGTTAGCTAAGGTTTAACACATATTTGAGGTTAAATGGTATCGGAGGCCAAATTCGCCACATAAATGAATTACTATAAACTCATTACATGTTTTAATCTTACAAGGTGGCAAACACTCAAGAAAACATATTGGCATACAAGCCGGTGTAATCCGGTAGGACACAGGTTGCAAGAAAACCATACCTGTCACCGGAGTCCACTTTACCACGTCCACTTATGTTCCTCGAGCGATTCTCGAACAACTGTTAACATCACATGTGTTTTTATTAACATCGGGGTTTGCTTGATTATTTAGTGTCCAAAGCTTATAATTTTTCCCCGTTAACTTAGTTACATAACTTCACTTTTTAACTTGTTTTACCCTCACATTTTAATACAACTTTTCACCCACCTAATTGCCATTAAAACTCACCTAACATGTCCTTAACAACCTTATGACATCATTACCTATCAATCCCCATCATCTCATATCATTTCATAACCTTAAACCACATTTTTGGTCCGACCGGACTTGCCGACCGGACTTGTCCATGTCCGGTCGATTCCAGAACACATTTCCGCCAAAAATTTTCCACTCCGACCGGACTTGTAAGTCCGGTCCTATGTCCGGTCCATTCCAGAGAGTTTCTCCCCTTTGAAAATTTAGCCCGACCGGACTTGCCAAGTCCGGTCCTATGTCCGGTCCATTCCAGAAACTAATTCTCGCAGGGTAAACTGGGCCCGACCGAACTTGCAAGTCCGGTCGCAAGTCCGGTCTGCCCCAAATCCTTGTTTTCCTTTTTACATTCAACTCCAAACTTCACCCCATATATCCTAGTATATCCTAACCTCATTTGGGCACTTCAAACACACCTTTAGCCATGTGCTAAACTCTTTAAATCACTCACCAAAACCATCTTATCATTCACAAATTTCTTACAAGATTCCTAGTACTTGGGATGTTTTCTCCTTAAGATTTCTAAGTGGTAATTCACCAACAATGACCACTATACCAAGGTGTTTCCTCTACACCTTAACATCATCTCCCAAGCATCTTCTCTTACTAACCAAATCTTCTCTTTCACAACTCCTTAAATTCCTTTCTCAAAACCTTACCTAAACATCATTCTCTCCTTATTCATCAACATGACCTAAACCTTAAACAACTTCTCCAAGACTTTAATATCTCCTAAAAACACTCATTGGATTTCTAGAACTTCCAAGACAATGCCTATATCCTTATAGCACCTTAGAACACCTTAATGCATGTGTTCTCCCTTAGTGAAGCATGTGTCCATTCCTAACAATTCCTAGTTCACCCAAGTTCATTTAAGCACTTAGAATTCCTTATACATTTTACAAATTTCGCCATGGGTTCTCTTAGCACATCATCATTCCAAAACTCATAGTTTTCACCATTAAGCACTCAAGAGCACCTAAATCCATCAAGAACATTATCACTCACAAAATTTCACCAACTTTACACTACATCACAATATAGTGCATAATTAAACTTGCTTGGCACTTAGGCCCTTAAATAACATGGCTCTTAGGCCCTTAAATTGCATAATCCTTAAACACTGAATTTCCCACATAAATAATGCCTTTGACCTGCAAATACATACACCAATACATATGTTCTTTTACTAGTCTCCTTGAGAACACTTTACTAGGTCATTCACCATTTGCTCTTTAGGTAGTTTTAACAAGCATTATAAGCTTATTTCTCCTAAGGCATTAAACCACATTGAGATAGCTTGTTTACCTCTTTTCCTCACAATTTCCTTTCTTGCTTCCTTGTAAAACCGGTAGGCATTTGGTTCCTTGCCAGCAACTAAACAATATACCAACATTGAAATGAGTATATAAGCTTTAAGCTTTATCTCATTGTAAACCCTAGTTACATGTATTATCTTAAGGT
Source organism: Limonium bicolor (assembly GCA_023374045.1). Classification (NCBI taxonomy): domain Eukaryota; kingdom Viridiplantae; phylum Streptophyta; class Magnoliopsida; order Caryophyllales; family Plumbaginaceae; genus Limonium; species Limonium bicolor. Next base: position 143,531,261 of record CM041776.1, on the reverse strand, counting down.
ATTAACATGATTGTTTTACCTTGGAATGGAAAGAGAGCTTGAATATATATCAAGAGAGGACTCCTCCTAGCCCTTGGAAGATTCAAATGAAGCTAAACAAGCAAGGTAAAGACACCATGGTGAGGTTAATTTTCGGCCATGTACTAAAAGAGAGGAAATGGAGTTTTCTTTGGTTTTTCCTTACCTTGAAGCAAAGGTGATCAACAAGGCATAAAAATATTAGCTCAAGCCCTTCCATGGAAGTTCTCCTTGGCACCAAATGGTGGTTTTGAGGATTTGAAAGGACAAGGTGTAGCTTGCTCCAACTAAGAGAACGGTAGTCTCGGAATTAAATTCGGAGCATGGAGTCATAAGTTACAAGTGAAAGGATGAGAATGGCATGGTTCTGTTTGGAAACCGATGGAGAGAGGAGAAGATGGCCACCGTGGGAAATGAGGAAGAAGAGAATGAAGATAAGTTTGCTTTTGTTAAGATATTTATCCTTATAAAGCAAATAGTATACTAATTAGTCATTCTTTCTTTTCTTAGTAAACTAACAAGGGTGGTGAGTCACAACACCTAAAAACCGGCCCCAAATAGTACCTAGGGGTACTTTAGACTTTATTAGTCAATTGTCTCACTTATAACATTATATGTTACAAACTAGTTATAAAAATCACTATTCACCAAAAACAAGGCACATAGAAGTGAAATTTTTGATTTCCCATTGATATAGCCACCCAAATGTGATACTATATAGTACACATGTTAATTAAAGAGTAATGATGGACATTTAGCCATTCAAAACTCATTTACAAGACAATTTTTCAAAAACGTGCTTTAAGACTCTTAAAGCACATTTTGTTTTAACTTGTTTTCAAGCTTGGTTTTCTTTGGTAATTGATTTAATATGTTCATTAACATATATAAGGTATAGGTATGACCATTAGGCCTTATACACATTTATCCCAAGCTTAAAGCACATTTTAGCCCATATTGACCTTAAGGTATTTATTTGTGTTTTGTTTGGTTTCATTGTCTACCAAAGTTTCCTAAGGACTTAATTAGCCCTATAAGATCATAATTAAACATTATCAAGTCTTGGTAGGCTCTTTGGGTCCTAACCAAGTTCACTCCAAGCTTAGAGCATGTTTTTGCTCAAACCGTGTCTTAGTGTTTTTTGTGTTTTACCATGGTTTAAATGGTTCATTTATGTTTCTAAGGCACTTTTTAGCCTTTAAATACCATAGTTTAACATTTACACAACATACCAAGGTTTGGGGTATTTCACCGCATCCACATTAGGACCGGAAGGCTTACAAGGAGAAAATGCAAAAATATGAGGGTTGCTCCAATAAAAGTAATACCACATGTAAAGGATTAAGAGATAGACTTCACCCTCGAAGGTCTATTAATAGAGATGAGAGACTCATTTGTAAAGGGACACAAGATTAGATGAGAGAGAAAACACTAGAAAGCTCTCTAAAGTTGTAATACCAAAGGAAGTAATAAAGATATTGTCAAGAAGTGGAGGTAGGCCGGATTATTGGCCGAACCACTATAACTCTCGGTGTTCTATTTGTTTGTGAGATTTGAGGGACAAATTATACGTTTTCACATGCAACTAATGAATTCCACTGGGATGGAAGCAGAAACAACTAGTGAACGCTATAAGGACCGATGCATAAGAAATGCAAGGTCGTACAAATAAAAGAATTATTGTGTAGAACGAGATAAGTGGGCATAATTCAGAAGCCACTAACAACAGAGGAAGCACTACATACTACGTAGTGGCTCAACCTCAACCGACAGGCCCGGAAGAACCAAGTGAATAATCATGGAAGTACACAACTGTATGTACAATAGATTTCCAAAGAACTGGATAGGAAATCTAAAGCTCATTGAGTTTGCGTACGGTAAGAAATACCACGCGGCGATGAGAGAAACCTTATTCCCAAGATAAAAAGGGATAAGGAGGAGATGTATAATACGTTGAGAATAACGAAAATGGCGAATCAAGCTCTAAGTTATCAGGGTCACGCAGAAGAAGCTAGTAGGCCCATAATTATAAGGTTTGACATACCTAGTGAATATAAGCGAATGGCCAATTATCAATGCCTTGAAGCCTGAGATGGCTAGACCTAACCCGGTTATGAGTTAAAAAAACTCCAATGAGAATTCTTGGTGCAGGGACTAAACCGGCAATGTGGTTAATATCCTTTGACCAAAGAACATTGTATAATAGACCGCATGGAAGCTAAAACACTCCATGACGACTGAATGCCTTACACCAATGTTCAATATCGACACATGGTAGATTACGTGGGCATAATCCCTTTTAAGGGGGTAGAGCGAAAAAACCGCTTAGCGTATGTTTTACGTATTAAGTGCATAAACTACGATACGCATAGCGCAAAAGAATTTGTTTTGATGATTAATACTTATGTTACATAAACATATTTATTCATTCATTGTGTAATTATGGTTATTACGCACTAGAGATGTGAATACCATTGTTATAAACATGACTATCTTGTAACTCTAGTGTGGGTATACAAGGGGAAAGGAGTAGAGGAACTCCAGGGGAATGAGAACCCCGATAGTATATGTCTATTTGAGATTAGACATGGTAATAGTATGAGATATGAGTTGGTATGGAACCGATGTTGAGATATGAGTATGTCTGTGAGATATGTGAAGTACGAATCGGTATGAAACTGATGCAGAACCTAGAGGGAATTGAACTCCCTAGGTGACTTGATTTGAATTGACTTGTGAATGATTGGGGGCTGAGTTCCATAAGTATCGAATTCTCTAGGTAAATTATTTGGAGATAAATGGAGAATAATTGATGAAACGAGTAGTAATTGATGAGATGGGTAATAGTTGATGAGATGAGTAATAAGTGATGAAATGAATTCCATAAATTGAAAATGTATTGCTCTGTGATTATGACTAGAAAGATTAAAAGATAGAAAATGGAAAAATGATTGAATGATTGACTATTTGTTGTTGAATTGAAGTGGGAGGTGGAACTTGATTTTGCCAGCGATCAAGGGAAACCGAACACGAATTGGGGTGGAAGGATAGTTCAACACTGATGCTGATCACATCAGGGTTGGATGATTCTTGAAGCTCCCTATAAGTGGTCACAAGTAATCACGCTAGAAATAAGTGCAATTAGTATAAATTGGATTTGGAGTTGTATTGAGCTTTCAAAAAGAATTTCCAACTGGTTTTGCAAAAAGGATTTTCCTCCAAACCTGGGAATGAGGACCAGTTTTGAAACCACTTCCACCGTTGATAGTTGAACCTTCCCACTATGCTAGACCCGGTATAGGGTCGAAACCGGGGAAGTAAGACTGGAAATCCAGTGGGAGTGATGATTAGCTTTGAAACCACTGCAACGGACGAGCAACAGTCCTAAGTGACTGTAGGACGTTGTCAGTGTGTGTTTTATTTTTTTCAAGGGCAGCGGCACGTGAAGAAGTCCTGTGTCAGTGTGGATGACTGGTGAGTGCCTGAGGATATCTAGATATGCAAAGGTTTTGATCAAAACCAAGGAATTGTGTGCCAGAGAGAGTAAGTGCCCATTAGTCATGAAACAGCCGTGAACTAGAAAGCGTAAGTGTTCAACGTGGTCGGTACCTGAGGGATCACTCGATACGGGAGAGGACGGTACCTTCTTATCTTCATATGGACCCCATGGAGAGAAGGAAAAAGAGTATTTTGATTGCTGCATGCATGCAGTGACATGTTGTGTGGATGTGTGGTATACATCGAGAAAGACCTGTTGAGTCTGTAAGTTTATATATAGGTTATGACCTTTGATTGCTAACGCACTTAAGTCATGAGTGGCTTAGCACGCAAGGTTGCAAGCGCGCTCAATCCACGACATGTGCCCTACCAGTCGGGCACCTGTCGGCGAGAGCTCCGTAGAACTTCTGGCTCAGACAACCAGTCAGACACCGCACAAAGATATCTCTTATGCTTAAAGATGAAAATCAAAGACAGAAGACTGCAAGGGATCGACACATTCAGTTAAGACACATACATCCACATGAGCAACTTGTTCAAGACAAGCTTGCGATAAAGAAGTTCATTAATGCACAAGATAACAAAGCTATAAAATAACATCATTACATAGTCGTAATGAATTTAGAAGAGGGCATTTATGTGCATTTAATGAGCCAAACATAATCTGGCAAGTGGGGCACACAAGTGGTGATCGACCTATCAAGAGGGCTGCCGCCGACTTGACCAACCACGAGGTGACACGTAGTTCAAGCCTCCAGATCAAGTTGAAGACTCTCTGCAAGCCTAGTGTGGTTGTTATGTGAATAATCAAAGTAGTAGTCGACTCCTAGAAGTCTGGGGATAATAGGACGGTAGTTACATCCTAACAACCATGTATATATACTTGCATTTATTCCATATGTAAGTAAGCCTGTATGAGAGAAAAGATAGAGATAATCTAGGCAAGTGTGGATCAGAATTAGAGTGTGTGTAAGTGCTAGAGAGTTGGTGAGCTAGAGAGGACTGGGTAAGAGTATCAATACATTGGGTATTTGATAGGACGACAGGTCGGGGAACAGTCGGTGAACCGTAGGCCGATAGTCAGAAGGGGGTGACGACTTTAAGGGTAAAGTCGAAATTGTCCCGGGAGTCCATGTGTGGGGCAAGGGAGGTTGAGTGAATTTCCTTTGTGTAAATTCTTAATCGAAATGTGTTTTCCAGTTTAAGTGTATCTCTCGTCCCTTCCTAAACTATCAAGTTTTATTAGAGTCCACAATACGTCCAAGACACGTCGGGGACGCTTCAGGAGCGCTTGCTGGTTTCAATTGGTATCAGAGCAGGTCTGTTCTAGAAAGCTAACTGCTTTGGAAGATGATCAAGATGTCTCATGCAAGAATTCTAGCTGTAGAAGAAGGTTCTGCACCAAATTGACCACCACTCTTCAATGGAGACAACTACACTCATTGGAAGAACAAGATGGAGTTTCATATCAAGTTTGACGATCCAAGAATGTTGAGGGTGATAACACATGGAGAGTACACCTTCCAGAATCCTCAAGGACAAGACATATCTATCGACAACATGACGGATGATCAAATCAAGAATCTGGTATTCAACGCTCGAGTTGTAAGAATACTTCACTGTCACTACTACCTGGCACTACTCCAAGATCCAAGAAGCTTCAGCTAAAACAGCCCAAGAGATTTTGAAAACTCTTGAGGTCACCTATGAAGGGAATGATGAGATCAAAAAGACTCGCATTGAGTTACTACTCACTCACTGGGAGTTATTCAAGAAGGAAGAAAAAGAGAGCATTTCTGAAATGCATACAAGGTCACTAAGCTGGTCAACGAAATGTTGGTGCTTAGAAGAACTATCTCTAACGAGGATCAAATTCAGAAGTTCCTCATATCTCTTCCTACCTCCTTTGACAGCAAAGTCAATGCCATGCAAGAAGTGCATGATCTCTCTAAGATGTCTTTAGCAGACATGCTAGGATCTCTAATGGCTTTCGATTTAAAACTACAACACAGGAACTCAGAAAGCTCATCAAAAGATAGAGGGAAAGGTATAGCCCTTCAAGTAGCGGAAAATGAAAGGTCAGAGTCAGGAGACGACAATGATGAATGGTCCTCTATGCTAAGAGGTACGTTTAAAAAGTTCATAAGAAATAAAATGAAGAAAGGCA
>CM041776.1:143448962-143525078 GCA_023374045.1 Limonium bicolor | reverse complement strand
ATGAGTCCAAGGAGTCGGATGATCAGAGGAAGAGCAATGACAAGTGTTTTGGGTTTTCAAAACGCAGACATCATATCAAAGATTGCCCTCAGCGATCACGAGAGGACAACGACAGGGTCAAGAAGCATGTCCGATGATCATTCAACAAAGGACCAAAGAAGGAAGCCTTCGTTGCCGCATGGGGAGATTCTGAACGGAGTGGTGACAATCAAACCTTAGACAGCGACATCTCAGAAGATGAGAAGGCTCACGTATGCCTTGAAGAAGTGTGCTTGATGGCACAAGGCAATGATGTCTCAGAATCAGAAGAAGAAGAACCACTTAAGGTAAACTATTCTAAACATAGAAGGGAATTCAAAAGGCTGAACTTCTAGGACTTATAAAGTTTTCGCTTACATTAGTTGATCGCCAAGAGGCATTAGAAACTGAAAAAAATGAACTTTTGGAAGAAAATGAAAAATTGAGAAAAACCTCGGATAAAGCAAGGTAGATAATCTCATGAGGGCACTCATGAAATTACAAAGAGATTATAGTGAAATTCTTTCCGCTCATGAAAAATTGAAGCATGAAAAACAACCTGAAATCGATGAATTGATTGTTGCTCTTAACACTAAAGAAAAGGAACTAGCTACCATCAAAGAAAAATATTCTAAGATAGATGATGTTTCTAAGACTCCCATGAGGAGAAGCAAATGACAGGTCAGATACCGGTCAGAGACCAGTCGTAGAGATGTCTGCAGCTTATGCAGACAACCTGGTCATCATGAATCCAGTTGCTATAAAACGAGTTTTATGAGGCATTGGCAACTCAAGAAACTTGGACTAAAATGGGTGGTCAAAAAATTATCTTAGAACATTAAATGGTGGAAATGGGTTCAACCTTTCTGTGGACCCTAACCTCACACCACTAACATGCTAAGTGCAGAATCGAGTGAGAATGGACCCCTGCTGGTACATCGACAGTGGGTGCTCTAAACACATAACAGGAGACAAAAAAAGTTCTTCTCACTCTAACCAGGAAGCCTAGGAACCGTTTCCTTTGGCGACAACAAGAAAGGAAAAATCATTTGTGTTGGTAAGGTTGGTATTACATCTGATTATGTCATAGATAGTGTAAATCTAGTTCATGGTTTAAAATTCCACTTGCTTAGTGTTTCTCAAATTTGTGACAAAGGCAATTCAGTTCACTTATATCCTACACATTGTAGTATGGTAAGTCAAAACAATGACAAAGAGTTGTTAAAGGAAAAAGGTGGAAAAATGTTTACGTAACAAGCTTAGAGGATATTGACAGTCCAAATCTTTCATGCTTGACTGCTTCTATAGATGACTTTACACTATGGCACAGAAGACTAAAGCATGTTAGCACTTCTTTACTAAGAAAACTTGTCAAGAAACAGTTTGTAAGAGGTCTTCTTGAGATTAAAGAATCTGAGACCAATCTTGTGATGCTTGTGTTAGAAGCAAACAGACTAAGACTTCTTTTAAATCAAAGAACTTAGTTAGTACATCCAAGCCACTTGAATTACTTCACTTGGACTTATGTGGACCTATGAGTGTTAAAAGTTTTGGAGGAAATTGGTATGTGTTTGTAATTGTTGTTGATGATTACTCACGGTTTATTGGACAATTTTATTGCTTCCAAAGACGAAGTCTTTGAGAAATTTCAAGCTTTTGCAGGAAAAATCCAACTACAACTCAATCTCAAGATGAAAACTCTTCGGTCTGATCATGGGTCAGAGTTTGAGAATCAACAATTCATGGATATGTGTAAACAACATGGGATTAGTCACACATATTCAGCACCATGGACACCCCAACAAAATGGGGTAGTTGAGCAAAAGAACAGAACACTACAAGAGGTAGCCAGGGCCATGCTATTGGGGAGCAGTCTTCCTCTGGTCTTCTGAGCGGAAGCAGTGGCAACTGCATGTTACATCACAAATAGAACGCTCATACGACCTATCATTAACAAAACTCCCTATGAGTTAATCAAGGGAAGAAAACCAAACATAAGTCACTTCAGGACCTTCAGTTGCAAATGTTATGTCACAACAAATGAAAAGAGTCCACTTGGAAAGTTTGATGCTGGATGGAGTGATGTGGCCATCTTCCTTTGATACTCTGAAAGAAGCCGGGCATACAAAGTATACAATAAAAGGACACTGTAGGTAGAGGAAGTGTGCACATAGTCTTTGATGAGGCTCACGTACACAAGTTCAAGGAATCTTATGAAGATAAAGAACTTGGATTCAATCTAGCTGATCAGAATCACATAAATAATCCCAAAGATGAATCACCGACTGAAGAAAACTTGCCTGACAGGTCAACAACAGGTCGGCAAAGGAAACAATGAGTGTGAGGATCCTCTTTCTCCATCAACCGTTCATCAATTTCGTCCTTTGTACAAAAATCATCCATTGGAGAATATCATATCAGACATATCCTAAGGAACTCAGACAACAGCATAAACTCGAGATCTTCTAGCCTTTTCAACGATAGTCTCACCCATCGAGCCCAAGAGCGTCAAGGAATCTCTTCGAGACTCAGAATGGATCAATGCAATGCAAGAAGAACTAAACCAGTTTAAAAGATGCAAAGTCTGGTATCTTGTGCCTCGACCTACTCATCAAAGGAGTACTTGGCACAAAATGGGTCTTTAGAAACAAGCTGAATGAAATGGGAGAAGTTGTCAGGAACAAAGCTCGTCTGGTAGCTCAAGGATATCGTCAACAAGAAGGAATAGACTTCCAAGAAACCTTCACTCCAGTAGCAAGGATGGAATCTATCATATTACAAATTGCATTTACTGCACACAAAGGAATCAAACTCTTCCAACTTGACATCAAAAGGCCTTCCTAAATGGGTACGTCAAAGAGGAAGTGTATGTTGAGCAACCTCCAGGTTTTGAGACACAAGAAGGAAAAGACATGGTACTTTAACTTGACAAAGCTCTTTACGGGCTCAAACAAGTTCGAAGATCATGGTATGATCGCCTGTCCTCCTATATATTGGAAAACCACTTTAAAAGAGGTAAAGTAGACAAAACTCTATTTGTAACTACTACAACAAAAGAGATTTCCTAATTGTGCAAGTATATGTTGATGATATAATTTTCGGAGCCTCTGATGAGAAATATTGCAAAAAGTTTGAAGCATTGATGAGAAAGGAATTTGGGATGAGTGATCTGGGATAATTGAAGTTCATCATAGGACTTCAAGTCAAGCAAAATGATGAAGGGACCATCATATCCCAAGAGAAGTACGTAAAAGATTTGCTGAAGAGATTTGGAATGGAGGAATGTAACACGTTTGACACACCAATGGCAGTTGGCATGAAGATGGGCATCATGACTGGTGACCGACCGGTCGACCAGCGATCTTACAGAGAGATGATTGGTTCTCTACTATATTTAACTGCTAGTAAACCTGACATCAAGTATAGCGTTTGCTTATGTGCCAGATTCCAAGCAGATCCAAAAGAAAGTCACCTCACAGCTGTAAAAAGAATCCTACGTTACTTAAAAGGAACCATGAATCTTGGTCTCTTTATCCTAAGTTCAATAACTATAATGTTGTAGGATTTTCAGATGCAGACTATGGAGGATCTATCATCGATAGAAAGAGCGCTTCAGGGACAGCATTCTTTGTTGGGTCTTGTCAGATTGCATGGGGATCAAAGAAACAACAAAGTGTTGCAATCTCAACAGCTGAATTTGAATACATTGCTCCGGCAAGCTGCTTTGCTCAACTCCTACGGCTTAAACAACAAATTGGTGACTATGGCGTCAAAATAGGTACTTTACCAATTATGTGTGATAATATAAGTGCCATCTCTATTTCCAAAATCTGTGCATCATTCTCCTACCAAACATATTGACATTAGACATCACTTTCTTAGAGATTGTTGTGAAAAGGAATTAGTTGGTTTAAAGTATATTTCTACTGAAAACCAACTAGCTGACATCTTTACTAAGCCATTAAGTAGGGAAAGGTTTACTAAGACTGTTCATGATATTGGAATGATATTCATTAATCACAGTTAAACTGCCTTTTATTCCCACGATCGGTAACCGACATGTGAACAACACCTGTTATATTGTCGTTCAGTAGTCAACGATCAGTTTAATGCATAGAAATTATGTCAAACGACTACTTGAAGCAGATATGTCATTTTCCACAAAGTGAGATTAGGTTAGAGATAGTTCAACGGATAGAAACGGGAAAACTTCTCAACGGATCGTTGACAACCATCACGGCCGCGGCCCGTTATGAATAGTATCGTTAGGACATGTCAGCGAGCGGACGAGGAGCGGCCGCCGACCGTTACTCGATATCTATAAAAGGGCGATGAGAGTTTACTCTTGTCACACTGTTGCCCTCACTCTCTCTAATCTCTCTAAGCACTCAGAGCATCTTCTCTTCTCTCTCACAAAATTTCCTGCGAGATTTAGAGCAAAAACCTTGCCTCACAGCCGTTAAAGAACACCCGAGCAAAAAGTTCTAAATTCCAGTACAAAATCCTCAACACTGAAAATGGCACCAAAGACTTCTCTACAATCAAAAGCTAAAGACATCCCCATAGAAGTTTCCACGCAACAAGTGGCTGACATCCAGCAGACAGAATATCCAACTCGACTGACAAGGGAGGAGGAAGATAAGCTTACGGTAAAGTAGAACAGGAAGGGAACCTTCTCGCCAGCGAGGTAGAGTATATAAAATCCCACATTCCCAAAACCTACTACCTCATCGAATCTGGCACTTTCAAACCCACTATCATTCTGATCCTACTCCCACACAAGAACCAAAAATGTCTTCTCCTGCCCCCTCACCTAAAACCTCCAAAATCACCACAAAGCTATCCAAGCCAAACAACCAAAATCCAAGAGCCATTCAACCGCCACAACTAGTCGTGTAACTCGCGCATCTAGGCACGCCCACTAACAAACAACTCCACAACAATCCCATTCAACACCAGAGAGGATAACACGTCGGTTACACTTCACCAAGGAAAAGAAGCCTCTCCTTCAGCTGTTGTCAAGGAAGTGGTTCAATCACTGGAAGAAGAGGAGGTTCAAAGTGACGAACCATCACAAAGGAAGCCTCAGTGGAAGAGAAAGGCCAGGAGGAAGGTGTAACTACACCTGACTCCGAAGAAGAGGCAAACCTCATAGCCGCTTTCGAAGAACCAGTCATCGATAGTCTTCGACACCTCAGCGACAAGCTAAAAACGGTGATATCGACACAGAATCACCATCACCTGTTATTCACACGCTCGAGGAGCGTGCTCACTTGGAGAAGGCAAAGGGAAAAGGAAAGATGGGCGCTTCTAGCACAAGGGGGTCAAGGAGCTTTCTCACGCCGAAAAATCAGTTACCAAGTCCCAACCTCCACAGTTCTTGAAGCCACTGAAAAGGCTCAAAGAACTAGAGCCTCCATTGATCAAGGCCGAGAACGTCAACGACCGCTACTGTCCCGTCTTGCTAAAGACGTTGGATATGGAGTGGATGAAGAAGATGGGTCTAGGAGAGATCATCGAGCTGCTGGAGTTCCAAGGATGGGTAGACTTCTTCCAGAAGCCTATCCCTGTCTACACAAAGCTGCTCAAAGAACATATGAGACATCTTGGACCACTCCATAATGATAAAGATGGACTACCTCCTCTCATCGGTCCAAAAAGCTCAAATTACTATCTCCAAGTCTTAGATTTGCAAGACTTTCAAACTAGAGCCAAAAGGTCTGGTCATTTCTAAGGAAACGACTTGAAATGACCTAGGACACCAAGGAGGAAAGATGGTCAACCTGCCCAACAAAGGAGCAACGATGAAAAACTTCAATGTCGTGGATATGTCCATCACCGACAGAGTTCTCTTCGAATTAGTCACCCACAACACCACCCCAAGGAACCAGCGCACCCATTTTGTCAGTGCCCGAGATGTGAGGCTGCTGTTCGCACTCAAGACCAAGGAGAAAATCGATCTGCCAGCCATGATTCTCCTCACTCTAGATGAGAGTCATCAAGTGAACCAAGGTCTGGTACAGGGGGGGAGTGGTCACCGCGGCACTCCTAGAGAGTGGAGTGGACACCGACAGGTCCACGAGTGCGCGCGCACCGCTCAGGACTGCATCTGCTTTGAGATGCTATCCAAATGGGGATAAAGACAAAGGGAGATAAGCTCGTTGCCATCCAGAAGCCCAAAAGAGTGAGGAAGCACGATCAGAACCACGACCAATAGCAAGAGCTTCAGGACTCAAAAGAAAGAGAAGTCTCTCACCGGTCCACAATAGGTCGGGGACCAGTCTGGATACTTCAGCTCGGGACGTTCTTCAGCGGGGTAAGAGTCACTCTTACTGCTGTGCAGGCTATCTCCACTAAACCAAGTGTTCATCACATGGGTCAAGGAGCAATAGATTTTATAGACTACCACATAGCATGAGCGTTCTTTATCACCTAGAGACTCGAGTGAAATCGTGAGAGTTAGATTTAGGATTAGATTTTTCTTTTCCATCAAAATGCTCTACTTGCCTTTGACTATCTGTTTCAAAGTGCCTTTTGATATCAATGAAAATGCGACTGGTTTTTGAATACTTGAATGCTTATGATGCGTGCGAAAAATAATTATTGTATTGGCTGCTTCTTCCTTAATAAAAAATTATAAAATATCTGAGATATTTAGTCCCATCCATTCCACTAATCTAATCTCGGACCTTGACACCTAAAAAGCCTACAAACATAGCCCACAAGACGTAGCACCTCATTTAATACCTCTCACCGATCAGTTATGAGCATATTCAAAGTGTCTATAAAACTTGCTTACTCCTTTTGCCACTCACAATCATCTCACGAAATGGCTCAATACCCACAAAGCTCATCCAGTCAAATGAGCCAACCATTCACCACCACCAATTAATGTTATGAACACAAAAACATCCAAAAAAATACGTCGCCCAAAGCTATGTTCAACCACTCTCTGACTCACTCACAGCTTGGTCTATCACTTCAAGTGTCACTCTATCACATATACGTTCTCCACATTCCATGGAGTTCACAATAGATTCTGATGAGTCCAACCTTTTCATCCACAGCTGAGTCACCTTTGATCGATCTTACCACAACCAAACCCTCTTGGATCAAAGCTTCTTTTTCGGAGGATGAACCTTTTGGCCCGAAAGATTATAATTGGGATACCCAAACCCGTCACTCCATCTAAAGTATCTTGATCATGTTTTATAGTTTGTAATCTATGGAATGTCATGGCCTTTACAACATCTTACGTCGTGTAGTTGCTCCCTAGTTTGCTGTATGGCAAAGGGGGAAAAAGAAAGTGTATGTACTTGTGAGACTATGTCTATCGTCCTTGTATTATGTATCATCTGAATGAAAACTTTATCTACTTTGGTTATAGTATAACATAAAAGCTGTCACTTATTGTGCATAATAGCTATCACTTATTGCTATCATTCGTTAAAATTTTTCATTCTTAAAACCCTTAACAAACTCAGGGGGAATCCTTCTTAGGGGGAATCTCTCAATTTTTGAATTGCCAAGTACATGTAAGTGTATAGGTTGCCATCATTAAAAAGGGGAAAATTGTTAAGACAAGATCCTTTAGTTTTGATGATAGCGAACCTTGTTTTGTCTATCTAATGTGTTTGCCAAGATTCATGATTCAGATAGACAGGTGAATAAGTGGATTAGCACGCAAGGTTGCAAGCGCACTTAAGTCATGAGTGGCTTAGCACGCAAGGTTGCAAGCGCGGTCAATCCACGACATGTGCCCTACCAGTCGGGCACCTGTCGGTGAGAGCTCCGTAGAACTTCTGGCACAGACAACCAGTAAAACACCACACGAAGATATCTCTTATGCTTAAAGATGAAAATCAAAGACAGAAGACTGTAAAGGATCAACACATTCAGTTAAGACACATACATCCACATGAGCAACTTTGTAACACCCCGTCCAAAGCCTATCGTGGTTATCGCAAAACTTTAAACTTAATCGATTTCGTCGCAGCGGAAATAACAAACACCTAGACCTTGCCATGGTCTAATCGTTAGAACATACCGGCCTTATAATATTACAACACTTATCCAAAGTAAACAACCGACCAAAACATCACCATCCAAGATACCACCAACCAACCGAGTTTAAGTATCTAAGTCATAGCCACAAACTTACATTAGTTTTAATATAAACAAACGGGAGCACAAGCGCAACCCGTACTCAAAATGAACAACCCATCCTAAGTCTAACCGCTCCTACTCTCATGGTGCGTCTTCATGGGCCTCTTACCTGCAAGTGTAAAAACAGCCCCCAAAGGGGGTCAGCACGAATGCTGGTACTCCCTCTCATGGCCCCCAAGCTAACGGGGCTACGACGACTAATTGTCGATAGCATGGAAATTGATTAAGTACACAAGCATGATATGAAGTGCAATAAACAACAATCCACAGATGAACATACATAGCTCACACACAATGAACAACACAAGCGTTCCCTTATCAAACGGGTTAGTAACCCCCTCCTTAGTCCTGATTTCCATAACCTCAGATCCTTATCTTACCTCAGTCTTATCCTTAACTTAATCTCAGTATACAAACCGTTCCTAGAAGGGAATGGTTGTAGCTTAATCTCAAACCTAGGATTTAGGTGATCCTACCGCACCATCTTAAAGCCACCTACCCTGGACGGGAGTCCAGCGTAGCTGAGTCGGCAACCGGCCCTAGGCAACAAGTCTGAAGACAAGTCCTTAAGCGGAGGGCGGATCTGATTCAGATACCGTCCCCCTTTCCTTTGCATGCATGACCGGAGTCAGTCCCGGGTTTCCTCACTCAAGTTCCAGTTAGTAAAAATCTTACCCACCATGTGTTAGTTAAACCTTATCGGGTATTAACCAACATTCACCAATACTTAACTCTTATTCTTAACTCAGTAAGTACTAAACTTAGTTAGTAACAATCTCAAGTCTCGTGGGTTATCCTCACACTTGACTTTTGCTTGTCCTCAAGCAAATAAGGAATATAATTATCTCTAAGCCATAAAAATAAAACAAGATTAAATAAGTGTAGAAGGGAATTTAGACAAAGTGACAATTGAAAGAATAATTCTGCTCTTAGAAGTAGGTTTTTATAAACAGTGAAGAAGAATAAATTAATAAAAGCATAGAAAAACTAGACTGCAGAAAACAAGTTAGATTAACCTGGGATTTCCAACCAATTTCAATTCTCTAACCCGGGATGACAAGGGATGTGAAGTAATGCCTTATTCCGCAATACCTTTCAACACCATGTACTCATGTTTATAAATAGAAATTGCAATTTATTATTTTCATTTCTTTTTTTTGAATGTGAAGATTGTATATACAAAACACACATAATATTTTTTTTTGCATTATTTTTCTATACCCCAGACTTTTCTCTCTATCCTTGTAGCGGTGTTGGGTCTTCTATCCCAGGTCGCGAGACCTTAGGTAGATAGGTGTTAAAGCACCCTAAAGAACTTAATAACCGGATAGACGAGGCCTGTTTTTGGTTAGAAAAATTCATAAACAGCGGAGTACCTTGTCTTTATCCTTTTCTTTCCTTGACTTTCCACATATTTCCATAATCCCAAGCTAAACTAAATTGGTTTTTACAATTAGCAGATCTATCATATTTTGAGTAAAAATAGAGTATTTTGATGGAAAATAATTTTATACAAACTCCTTAAAATAAAACCATCTTTCAGTTGTCACTTGACATAATTTCAGACACTTCTATAATTATTTTATCTCATTTTTTCATCATTTTTTTTATTTAGGCAGTTTAGAGTAGCAAAAAGCGAGTGTGGCATTATCGAACAACTGTCATATTTTCAGGGAAAGGTCTCTCCTTCCTCACACTTAAGAGGAGCAATGTCCTCATTGTTCAGAATTAAATTCAAGAAAAGGACCTTTCAAAATATGACAGACTCAATAAGGATTAAACTCATATAGGTTGAACATGAATATAATAAAGGAAGAACTGAAACTCCCCTTATATCGTAGATTGAGGAAGATACCCTTCCTCACACTTAAAGCTTTGGTAGGGGTGAGACGTTCCTCACACTTTAGTTCGCACAAGTGTTCAACCGAAGATATCAAAATTCCTAGAGCAACTGAGGTTGCTTCCATAGGCGAGTTCAGCTATATGTTCGAATATAGAATTTATTCTGAAAAGAAAAATCATATATAGCCAGCAGAACTCAAGTGGCACCAAAAGAAAATAATAATATGAAAAACATAAATAATAAAGCACTGCATAAAACATAAACATAAAGTAAACTGATCTGTTACCTTCCTGTATGTAACAAAAGTTTGACAAGGTTAAAACAGTATTAGTCTACAAAATGTTAGGAAACAACAGAGAAATAAAACAAAAACGAAAAGAATCGAAGATGCTGGAGCAGTTGAGAGCTGGGGCTAGTCGCGCGCTTTGGTCTTCTCTTCAGGTGTCGGGTTGAGCTGGAGCAATTGGGGAAGAACATGTTATTGAAACGCGGCGTTTTTTTTTTAGAAGACTGGGGACGTCCGCGTCTAATGAGGCGGACAGGAGGGCGGTCGCGGCTCAGTGGCGTCCGCGTCTAATGAGGCGGACAGGAGGGCGGACGGTTAGGCGGACCGCCTCTGTTACGTTTTTTTTTTTTATTATTATTATACTTATCAAACAATAACAAAATAAAAATGGCATAAAATTATAAGTTAGAAATAAAAATGACATAAAGTTATAAGTTAGTAGTTAGATGACATAAATTATAAGTTAGTAGTTAATTTACAGAAAATTAAATGTTAGTAGTTAATTTACAGAAAATTAAAAGTTAGTAATTAGTAGACAAAATATTAAATGTTAGGAATTAGTATACATAAAATTAAAATGTTAGAAGTTAGAATTAGATGTTAGGAATTAGATTAAACAACAAATATAATAATATAAACAAAATATAGTAGATAATTAATATAAACAATTAACAAAATATTATGGACATAATATTAACAGAATAAAAAGAACAGAATATTTATAATTAAACAGGTGAATAATCCGGGGCTTAGGAACTAGAATAAATCTAGTCCCCGGCAACGGCGCCATTTTGCAGACGTGTATATCTGAGTGGTTAGAACTGGTGTAATTAACATAAAAGAAAAGAAATTAAAACTCAAAATAAACGTCGGGCTGCAAACAAATCCCGGTCGTGGTAGTATAGTGAAATGTAAGCGACCGGATGTCGAACCGTGGGACTAATGTGCATATTATAGTACCTAAGCGTGTCACAAAAAGGGGGAATTAATTGACTTGTATTATAAATAAAAAGGAAAGATAAAATAAACTAAGTAAATAAATAAACTAAACGGGACTCTGGGTCAGGTTATTATAATCTGCTCATTCATGCTATTTCTACTGGTTTAATTATAATTGTTTGGCAAAATTCCTTTAATTATCTTAAGGACTAAATCATAGCCTCATAAGAACTCGTTTACAAGAAAATGCTCGGTCTAATCAAGGTTCGAGCAAAACTTATGTAAACGGACATTAAATTCGAGGAAATATAATTGCATCTGAAAATACTAACTTATTAAATCATAATAAGCTTTCTCCAGATTTACGGCTTAATTAACCTATGTATTTATCACCGGTCTGATCAAAATAGACTTAGCAAGCAATTTAATAAACTCATGACATTTATTAAAAAGGCGAGAGATAAGCTTTAATCGTAACAAACTGTATTTAATTAAAACCAGTAAAAATATTGCATAATTAATACATACACATAATAATCATTCGCAAAGTATACGTACTCTAGCCTAACATAGTAAATAGTTTGATCTTCTATTTAAATACGTGAGACTAGAGGAGAGATTTGTGAAATGGAAAGAAAACAAATGGAGAAGACGGGAGAATAGAAATGGAATGAACGAGTGAATGAAGGTGTAGTGGTACGAAGATGGATTGATGGGGTGAATTGGAACTCCGGAAGGAACCACGGAAGGAACCTCCGAAAGGACACTGGAGAAGATGAATGGAGCGTGGCTTTTATAGAGGAAGGAAAAGAAGAGGCAGCAGATAGGGAACACCGCGTGAGGAATTGATTGGGGCGACAGAAAGAAAGAGCTGGACGCGTGAAAGGATTTGCTCATTGATTGCTTCATTAATTGCAGGGGACAGAGCTGCAACGCGTGAGTGATTTAAGGTGGGCGCCGACTGGTAATGGATATGGCAGCAACTTGCCGACAGTCGGCGAAGAAGATAACCCGTTCCGTTAATTTCAGATCTGGAAATTTACACGTGTCCGCATGGTTGTCCGCTTTATTTCATGCGGACATCCTCATTTTATCTCACGTCCGCATGCAACTGCATGACTCACGTCCGCATTAAAATAGGCGGTTGCATGGCGGTTCTCTACGTCCGCCTAATATAAGGCGGTTGTACATGCGGTTGTTCCTCTCTTGTCCGCCTTGTTCCAGGCGGTTGCAAGGGCGGTTGCTCTATCACGTCCACCTTGCTTCAGGCGGTTGCAAGGGCGGACACGCCTCTTGCGTGTGCATCTCGCGTGCCTTGTTTAATCCTTAATAATATATGTGTTTAATTTGGCATTTTTCCTA
This sequence comes from Limonium bicolor, assembly GCA_023374045.1. NCBI lineage: Eukaryota > Viridiplantae > Streptophyta > Magnoliopsida > Caryophyllales > Plumbaginaceae > Limonium > Limonium bicolor. The sequence goes on along the minus strand of CM041776.1, from coordinate 143,512,464 downwards.
CAATTTAACACATATAATACATCAGTTAATATAACAACATAATTATAGGAAAAACCCAAGATAAGTGAGAAACATTACTAAAAATGCTGCAAATTATAAGGTGATTAAACCTTAATAAGTCTATATGTTTTGCACTTATCAGGTTAGTGTAAGGAAAACACATTCACAACGAGAACAAATATAACCGGTTGCATGCTTTATCTTGTCTTAGTCATAGCAATTAAACAGATAGCACACAAGCCGAGGGACACCTCGTTAGCAAGCAGGTCACAAGAAAGATTGTACTGTTCACCGTCGTCTGTCGTTTGTTTAACCTTCTCCGGGGTCCCAATTCACAAACCTAAAACATTGATTCATTTTGAGGCCATTAGTTATTTGCACCTTACTTAACTCACTTAGTCCCTAAAGATTCCCATTCGATACCCTCTTAAATCCTTGCCACTTAACCTTATAAACTTAACTTTGAACATTAAGGTTTTTACTTAACTTAACTTAATCCCTTAGCTTCTTAGGGTCCTAATCATTACTACCCTACCAATGGCATACCTTATTACCAATTATCATCCTTAGAATTCAAAATTTCTTTTTTTTTTAGTGTTAAGGGTCGTCCGACCCAACCAACTAGGTCGGACCATTCCAGTAACTATCGGGTTTGAAAGGTTCCACTTGTCCGACCCAACCAACTGGGTCGGACCATTCCAGAAATTTTCCCGTCTTTTAAAACTCTCCCGTCCGACCCATGTCTGACCCAAGTCCCCTGGGTCGGACCATTCCAGAAACATTTACGGTGGCTTAACAGAGGTCCGTCCGACCCAGAACTGGGTCGGACCCTGGGTCGGACCACTACAGACTTTACTCTTAAGTTGTTCTTTCAATTCCAAATTCTTCCCCAAGCCTCCTAATGTGTTCTAACATCATTTAGACCCTTAAACCCACCTTAAATCATCCTCCATACTCATTAAAATAACCTCCAAAGATCATTCCAACCCTTTACTCAATTCTTACAACAACCACCAACACCTAACACTTATTCCTTTCCTACTTTTCCAACATACCTTTCACCTATAACTTCTACTAACCAAGAGTTCCCTCCTTAACAACTAGACCACACCATATACACCACTTTCCACCCCTATTACATTTTCCAAGCCTTCCTTAAATCCTAAACTCTAGTTTCTACCTAAACCATCTAAAAGTTTTACACTCATTTACATCAAACTTACACAAGTTTCCTAGCTTCTTTTATCAAGGTCTTGGTACCTAAAATTCACCATTGTGACCCTTAGTTACTCATAGGCATACCTAAGTCTCCCTAGTTCTCTAGAACATCTTAGATTCATTTCTTTTTAGCCAACACAACACCCAAGATTCCCAGTACTTCCTTAGTCATGAAATCTCCTTAGAACATCTTAAACACTTAAGTTCTTCACTAAATTTTGCCATGGGTTCTCTAGTATATTGTTGCACCCAAACACTTGGCTTTTCACCATCAAACAACCAATATCACTCAAATTCTCATCACAACACCTTAACACACAATTTACACCAAAACTACACCACATCATTACATGGTGTATAAACTTAAATGCTTGGCGCTTAGGCCCTTAAATGACAATAATCTTAACCACTGAATTTCCACATATATTTGCCTTTAACCTACGAATACACACAACAAAGCTCCCATTGAAATAAAATGCTTCTTGTAATTCACCTTGATATTCTTAAACTATCTCCTTTTTCTCATTTGCTCCTTAGTCAAAAGTTCACAAGTATAGTCATTGTTCTTTCTCCTAGGTTTTATAACCCCTTTCTTTTTTCCCAATGTAAACTCTACACTAAGCTCATCGCATATCTAAATCCCATTCCCTTAAACAATAAAACACCTTAAGGTAAGTAATTTACCTTGTTCTTTTTCAAGCTTTACAAACTTTCTTCCTTAGGTTTTTCCTTGCTCAATCTCGGTCACCACTTAAACTCTCCTTGCCAATGTTCTAACCAATATCCAATGACTCCAATGAGTGCTAGATAATACATTAACCCTAAGGAACAAACCCTAGGTTAAAAATGTGCTTTAAGGTATTAAGGTGGTTGTTTTACCTTGGTTTCTCAAGACAAGCTTGGATATGAAGCAAGAAGGACCTCCTTTATCCTTTGAAGAGTAGAAAACAATCTAGAACAAGGCATAAAAATGGAACCCCATGAGTGATAATTTTCGGACATGGAGAGAACATGATGGAAACCTAGATTTTCTTACATATTCTTTACCTTAAGAGAATGGAGAAGCTAATGGAGTCTCCAAGCTTGATTTTCCTCCTCTAATGGCAATTTGCCTTGGCTCCAAAATGAGGCTCTTGAAGTTTTGGAAAGATAGAAAGAAGAAGCTTGAGCTAACTAAGAAGAATATGTGTTTTGTTTTGGTTTTGGAGCTAAAATGAGTAAGTAGTATACAAAGGAAGGTGAGCTAGCATGGGGTTGTTCTTCACGTCAAAGAAGAAGAGAGGAGCAGCAAAAATCGGTGAAGAAGAAGAAGAATGAAGAAAGGAGGAGAGAGATGGCTTAAAAGGTAAGATTTCTTTTAAAAGTAAATAGTAACCTTACTTACTTTTTCTCTTCTTCTCTTTTGTTATTTGATCAAGTGGTGAATCATCACCTTAAAAATCGGCCACCCCATTTAATTAAGCTAGTCATGGTCTTGTTTGACCAACTAACTAAACTAAATTGACTAAAAACTAAACTAGGCACTATTTGGTTACTATTCACAAACTAGTGCACATAATTGTGAAATTTTTGATTTCCCATTGATTTAGACTTCCTAATGTGATACTAATTAGTACACATGTTAATTAAAGAGTAATGATGGACATTTAGCCACTCAAAACCTATTTACAAGACAATTTTTCAAAAATGTGCTTTAAGACTCCTTAAAGCACATTTTGTGTTTTAACTTGTTTTCAAGCTTGGTTTTCTTTGGTAATTGGTTTCAAATGACCATTAGGATATTACTAAGGTCTAAGAACAATATTTGGGTGCTCACCCAAGTCTCTCCAAGCTTAGAGCACGTTTTCGCTTAAACTGCTCTTTTGGTGTTTCCTTATGTTTTCTTTGATTAGAAATGTTTCTTAATGTTTCTAAGGCATTATTTGGCCTCCTTATAACTTAGTTTATCACTTAAACACCATATCAAAGTTTGGGGTATTTCAAACTTGTTCAAGACAAGTTCGCGACAAAAGAAGAAGTTCATTAATGCACAAGATAACAAAGCTATAAATGAACATCATTACATAGCCGTAATGAATTCAGAAGAGGGCATTTATGAGCATTTAATGAGCCAAACTGAATCAGGCAAGTGGGGCACACAAGTGGTGATCGACCTATCAAGAGGACTACCGCCAACTTGACCAGCCACGAGGTGTCACGTAGTTCAAGCCTCCAGATCAAGTTGACGACTCTCTACAAGCCTTGTGTGGTTGCTATGTGAATAATCAAAGTAGTAGTCGACTCCTAGATGTCTAGGGATTAATATGACAGTTGTTACATCCTAACAACCGTGTATATATACTTGCATTTATTCCATAGGTAAGTAAGCCCGTACGAGAGAAAAGATAGAGATAATCTGGGCAAGTGTGGATCAGACTTAGGAGTGTGTGTAAGTGCTAGAGAGTTGGTGAGCTAGAGAGGACTGGGTAAGAGTATCAATACATTGGGTATTTGATAGGACGACAGGTCGGGGAACGGTCGGTCAACCATAGGCCGATAGTCAGGAAAGGGTTCACGACTTTAGGGGTAAAGTCGAAACTATCCCTGGAGTCCGTGTGTGGGGCAAGGGAGGTTTGGTGAATTTCGTGTGTGTAAATTCTCAATCGAAATGTGTTTTCGTGTTTAAGTTTATCTCTCGTCCCTTCCCAAACTATCAAGTTTTATTAGAGTCCACGATACATCCACGACACGTCGGGGACGCATCAGGAGCGCTTGCTGGTTTCAAGTGCCTAAAGAATATTGATGAAGAAAATAAAACCAAAATAAAAGAGAAAACCCGTAAAAAGCACAAAACGTAAAAACCCGTGTTACGCAACGATGGGAGGTATGTGACCTCGACTAGGGTCCTAGATGGAATCCTAAGGCTTAGTTATGCCTAAATAATATGTGGGAACAATTCCCGAAGAAAATGGATCCATATAGTGGGTTAAAAACGCTAATGGAGCTTTAAAGCACGTTTTTCGAGAAAACCCGAAAACGTGACTTTAAGTGGTCAAACAGACTTGTAAAATTATAGATGACTATATAACTATAATTAAACTTTAATAAAGGGTGTTGAACCATTAAAATTAAAGAAACGATAAAAAATCCGGAAAACGGGCCCGGATAGTGAATAGTGCCAAACCGAGATATTTAACAATCATTTCTTCTGAAAAGACGAAAACGCCCCTCCCTCACTAATTATAAGGGGGGAGGTTTTATTAATGGTGATTCATCACCTCTCTCAACTAATGAGCTAGATTTTAATTAAAGAGACAAACGAAAAAAGTGAAAAAGGTACAAAAGCCCCTTTCCCCTCTCTTTCCTCTCATTTCTCTCTTCTCTCTCCTTCCTTCTTCTTCCCCACTGTATTATCCCTCCTTCCTTCCCCATTTCTGGAGATTTTGCAGCCCTCCCATGGCATCCCCTCTTTCTCCTCATACCCAAGCCAAGTCCGTGCTCCAAATCAAAAATAAATTACATATTTGAGCTCCTCTCACTCATCAAGGGCTACACTTCCCTCTTTTCAAAATCTCCAAAGGGTGAAGTTAACCTCTATGGGTATAGCCCATTTGAAGAGAAAATCAGATTTTAAGGAGCTAGGTTGCCTCCTCTTTCATTCAAGGTAAGAAAAATCCAAGAAAACTCATTTTTCTCCATTCTCTTACGTTGGCCGATTTCAGCCCTTAATGTGGCATTTTTCTTTCTTTGTTTGAGCAGTTTTCCAAGCCTCAATTGGTGGTTGAAAGCCCTTATTTGATTCATGATTGAAAACCATGCAAGAGCTTCCAAAGGTAAGCCTTAATTTCTTTCTTTAAGCCTCTTTATGAATCCCAGGGCTATTTCAATGTGTCTAAGTGTTTTTACTTAGTCCCATTCCCTCTTTGAATGGTAATTTAGAATTCTTGGCAATTGGTTTACCCCTTCGCCGATTGTAGAGTCAAGAGAAAAAGAGAAGAGGAGAAGATTGGAAAAGAAATGGAGAACAAATGTAAATAATCTACCTTGATGATTATTCTAAATGATTGGAATTTAAAGAATGAACCCAAAATTATGAGTTGGAATGTTGTTAGTATATTTAAGAGAGAATTGCGGTTATGTTTATGCAATGGTGAGATTATTTATGATTTAAGGGCCTTGGAGCCATGCATTTAATGATTATGGCGTTATAATGTAATTGGTGAATTATGGATGAGATTTTGGATGAATTGTGTGTTGGTAGAACCCACTATGGGTTTGGTTAGGTTTGAATTGAAATAGGTGATGAAGATAATGTGTTAGGGCATGCTAGAATTGTAGGTGACCTATGGTGAAATTTTTGTAGAAAACGAGTGGTTTAAGTGAGGATTAGTAGTTGAAGAACCTAAGGTTGGTTAGGAGGAAAGTGGAGTGTAGAACAGTCGATTAAACTCACCAAAACTAGAGTATAAGAGTTGAAGAGATTTGTGTAAAAATCTGTAGCAACAATAGCGTATAAGTGTCTTGGACTTGCTAGAGAAGAGCTAGAGTGTTTAACCTTGTAGATGGTGAGTGAACTTGGGTAATGGAGATGCATTTGTCTTGGAAGAATTTGTAATGGCCAAATGGGTTGAGAATAAGGTAAAAATTGTCAAGAGAAGTTTTGTAATGCACTAGTGTGCATAGGGCTGAAAATGGGAATTGAAATTTGTAGACGTAAGCAAGAATGGAGTGACAAGTTTAAGCAATGATTTAGGGAGGTTTAGGGTGTAATTAAGGTGTTAAAACTTGTTAGGAAACATGTGCAAAGATTAGGAAAAGATTGGGTGAAATTTGGAGTTAGAAAAGAATTCAAAACTGTCAAATTTGACAGAAACCTGCTGTGGTCCAGGACTTAGGGTAGGGACAAAGTCCCGGACCACACTGAAAATAATAGGCCGAGAGTAAATTGGTACATTAGTCCGCGACCTTAGTCCAAGACCTAGACCCGGACCAGGTAAGAAAATCACCCGAGAGTTAGGCCATGAAGTGGTCCAGGACTTAGGGGCTGGACTAAGTCCTGGACCACCCCTAAATTCCTTACGAAAGTGTTTTTAAACCCCTTAATGAATGGGGATGGATGCGTATTGGTTGTAGATGATGTTTAGGACTTGTTTGGTGACATGTTGTTAAGACAAGATCCTTTAGTTTTGATGATAGCAAACCTTGTATTGTCTATCTAATGTGTTTGTCAAGATTCATGATTCAGATAGACAGGTAAATGAGTGGCTTAGCATGCAAGGTTTCAAACTCGCTCAATCCACGACATGTGCCCAACTAGTCGGACACCTGTCTGTGAGAGCTCCGCAGAACTTCTAGCACAGACAACCAGTCAGACACCGCACGAAGATATCTCTCATGCTTAAAGATGAAAAACAAAGACAAAGGACTGGAAATGATCGACACATTCAGATAAGACACATACATCCTTATAAGCAACTTGCTTATGACAAGTTCACGACAAAAGGAGAAGATCATTAATGCACAAGATAACAAGGCTATCAATGAACATCATTACATAGTCGTAATAAATTCAAAAGAGGGCATTTATGAGCATTTAATGAGCTAGACAGAATCAGGCAAGTGGGGTACACAAGTGGTGATCGACCTATCAAGAGGGCTGCCGCCAACTTGTCCAACCATGAGGCGACACGTACTTCAGACGCCTCTAGATCAAGTTGAAGACTCCTTGCACGTCTAGTGTGGCTGTTATGAGAATAATCGAAGCTGTAATCGACTCCTAGAAGTCTAGGAATTAATAGGACGGTAGTTACATCCTAACAACCGTGTATATATACTTGCATTTATTTTGTATGTAAGTAGGCCTATACGAGAGAAAAGAAAGAGATAATCTGGGCAAGTGTGGACCAGACTTAGGAGTGTGTCTAGGTGCTAGAGAGTTGGTGAGCTAGATAGGACTGGGTTAGAGTATCAATACATTGGGTATTTGATAGACCGACAGGTTGGGGAACGGTCGGTGAACCGTAGGCCGATATTCAGGAGAGGGTTAAGGACTTTAGGGGTAAAGTCAAAGTTGTCTCGGGAGTCCGTGTGTGGGGCAAGGGAGATTGAGTGAATTTCGTGTGTGTTAATTCTCAATCGAAATGGATTTTCCAGTTTAAGTTTATCTCACGTCCATTCCTTAACTATCAAGTTTTATTAGAGTCCATGATACATCCACGACACGTCGGGGACGCATTAGGAGCGCTTACTGGTTTCAATTGGTATCAGAGTGGGTCTCTTTTAGAAAGCTAACTGCTTTGGAAGGTGATCAAGATGTCTCATTCAAGCATTCTAGCAGCAGAAGAAGGTTCTACACCAAATCGACCACCACTCTTCAATGGAGACAACTACACTCACTGGAAGAATAAGATGGAGTTTCATATCAAGTCTGACGATCCAAGAATGCGGAGGGTGATAACACATGGAGAGTACATCTTCCAGAATACTCAAGGACAAGACATATCTATCGAGAGCATGACGGATGATTAAATCAAGAAGCTGGCTTTCAACGCTCGAGTTGTAATAATACTTCATTGTGCACTAGTACCTGAGCAATACTCCAAGATTGCTTCAGCTAAAACATCTCAAGATATTTGGAAAACGCTTGAGGTCAAGTATGAAGGGAATGATGAGATCAAAAAGACTCGCATTGAGTTGCTACTCACTCATTGGGAGCTATTCAAGAAGGAAGAAAAAAAAGAGCATTTTTGAAATGCATACAAGGTTCACTAACCTGATCAACGAAATGTTGGTGCTTGGAAGAACTATTTCTAACGAGGATCAAATTCGGAAGTTCCTCAGATCTCTTCCTGCCTCCTTTGACAGCAAAGTCAATGCCATGCAAGAAGTACATGTTCTCTCCAAAATGTCTCTGGCAGACATGCTAGGATCTCTAATGGCTTTTGAGTTAAAACTACAACACAGGAACTCAAAAAGTTCATCAAGAGATAGAGGAAAAGGCATAGCCCTTCAAGTAGCTGAAAATGAATAGTCCGAGTCAGGAGATGACAATGATGAAATGGTCCTCTATGCTAAGAGGTACGTTCGAAAGTTCATAAGAAATAAGATGAGGAAAGGCAAAGAATCTAAGGAGTCGGATGATCAAAAGAAAAACAATGACAAATGTTTTGGGTGTTCAAAACGCGGACACCATATCAAAGCCTGTCCTCAGCGATCCCGAGAAGACAACGACAGGGTCAGGAAGCTTGTCCGACGATCATTCAACAAAGGGCCAAGGAAGGAAGCCTTCGTTGCTGCATGGGGAGACACTGAACTGGGTGGTGACAATCAAACCTCAGATAGTGACATCTCAAAAGATGAGAAGGCTCATCTATGCCTTGAGGAAATTTGCCTGATGGCACAAGACAAGGACACATCAGAATTAGAAGAAGAAGATCAAAACAAGGTAAACTACTCTAAACTCAAACAAAGGATTCAAAAAGCTGAACTTCTAGGACTTAGAAGGTTCTCTCTTATACTAGTTGATCAACTAGAGGCTTCGGAAATTGAAAACAAGGAACTCTTGGAGGAAAATGAGGAACTAAGAAAAATCTCGGATAAAAGCAAGGTAGATAATCTCATGAGGGCACTCATGAAATTACAAAGTGATTATAGTTTAATTCTCTCTGTTCAAGAAAAGTTGAAGTGTAGCACCCCAACTCTTAAAACCGGGATCATCTCATAAACCTCCAATTACTTATATTAATATTGCAGTGGAATTTTCTACAACAGTTGGTGTTACCGCCGTTAGTCACCCACGTGACTAACTAGGCATTCAAAATACTCCAAGATCTAGCTACGGTCTGATGGACCCGAATATACCAAACATTAGTATACACAAAACATAAACGAAATACTTACATTGAGTACAAATTATTTCATATCCTAATACATCATACTACCATAGTCTACCATACGAGTGTACATGCATAACTCGTAGGTCAAATGTAAACCTGTTATACAACTACCCCTTCCTACTATCAAGCCGGGTCGTCTTCTGCCTCTTACCTACAAATGTAATATGCCCCGAGGGGCTCAGCGCCTTCGGTGGTGCGATTAACGTGTAGCCCCCAAGCTAACGGGGCTACGCACGACTATTTTTTTGTATACATGCGATTGATTATTTATACAACAATAATAAGAAGTATAATAAAACACAAAACAATCATGTGAACAATCACAACTCAAACACATTGAACGACTTAATAAGTGTTCCTTAAGTTAGTGAGTTAGCTTTTAACTCCTTAAGTTGAGAAACATTTAATTCTCATATTCACCCTTATCTTAAATATATCAACTGTTCTTAAATTAGATTTGGTTGTTTTTAATTCATTGTTTATCTTTGTCGGGTCAAAAGTAACCCTAGCCAATGAGCTATCAACTCCATTGGGTTAAATAAATAATATTTTTTAAATTTGGGATTTAGGTAGATCCCACCGCACCATCTTAATCTTGCCTCCCTCCTTGAACCGTAATCCAAGGTGGCTGAGTCTATTTGTCGACTCTAGGCGACAAGTCCGAAGACAAGTCTCAATGGAGGCCGACTCTTATAAAGGGTAACCGACCTCCTACTTCAAACATGCATGACCGGACGTCCCAGATTCACTGTTGGGCAAAATAGTAGTTAAACTATCCTGCTAACTATGGGCAGTGAACCCATCTTTGTAGTACAACAAGGTCGTATCCACAGAGACTTCGCAACTGTCTAATTAATTATTCAGTTTAGTAATGTACAAAAAGATAAATAAAGTGCATAAAAAGTAAATTGGGGTTTAGCCGGAGGCAAGCTTGATTTCAGTATTAGTACAGAAATATAAAAACAGTGAAATAAAGTAAAGGATGGAAAAAAGGTATCCTAGGATAGCGGGGATTTCCTAAATCCTTAAACAATTTTATAATCCTGTCTCAAATATTTATTGCCTATTGAGTTAATAATTGTCATACGAACTCCTATTACTAGCCTTAGTATTTTCCTGCTCAATCCGGAGTGTAAATACCAAGATTAATTCCTTTGTGGTATTTTGACTATCTCAAAGCATATATGATAGCTACCAAATAAATGCAGTATTTTGTCAGAATAAGCATTTAACAATATTGCTGAAAGGAATTAAACAAGTTTAATAAGTGAAAACAGGTGATAAATATTATTTAAGTACGACAATAATTATAATCCTAATTTGCTCTTATTTTTTGTTAAGAATTTATCTTGTGGCCTTCTAATCATAGATAAGGACAACTCCATTAATTCATAGACGTTTTACAATCAGAAAAAGTCTAAAATCATTAATTGCTGTAAGCGAGAATTCTTTTATAACAGCGATGGATTTTATCTGCTAATAAGGAGTATAAATCTAACGTTTATCTCTCTTTGTGGTCTATTCTCAGATTTACAAAATCATTGAAATAAGAGAAACCGTAAATGCATAAAAATGATCAGTTATTAAGCATTTAATAATTTAGAGAGACACAACAATATTTATAAGCCCAACTTGGTATTAAAATAAGTCTGAATTAGTTTAGGAACAAACCCATCTAGGATACGAATAAAATCACTCAGACATTAACATAATAAAAAGGAAACAGAAATAGCCATTAATTTGGAGACTGTCGGCGGAGACTGGACTGCGATTCGCTCTGTTCCAGCTCCCTTTTCTTCTGTTCTTTTATCGTGTTTACGCTTCGTGGGGAATGTAGAATAAAACTAAAAGGAGAAGTGGAAGATAAGAGAATGGAATGGAATGTGGAACTGTGGTCTAATAATACAATAATACTAACGACTAACAATTTGGATTCGGAGGAAGGGAGTTTTTTTATTTGCAGAAGGGGCGTCGGTTTTATATAAGGAGGCAGAGGAGAAGAAGCTCCGTACGATTTTGATTAACTGTTGCTCTTTGATTGCGCAGGGGACAGAGCTCACCGTGATGAGGAGTAGATGGATAAGAGGCTCATTAATGCAGGCAGAACAGTGGACGAGTTGCAGAGAGACGACTGCGAAGACAGAAGACGACGGGCGAGAAAACTAGTCGCGGCGCTTGATTTAATTCATGACCGCCTGTTTTAGAGGCGGTCTCCTCTTCCTTCCGCCTTCATATAGGCGGTAGTATATGCCTTGTCCGCCTGTTTTAGAGGCGGTAGCCTCACCTTGTCCGCCTGTTTTAGAGGCGTAGCCTCTACCTTTTCGCCTCAGCTTGTCCGCCTCAACTTTGGGCGGTTGCCCACAGAGAAGACCGCCTCAATGAAGGCGGTTCATGCATGCAGTACGTTCATGTCGCGTGCTTCTCGATGGCTCTGTTCGCTGGCTCTATATATCTTCGTTTGGGCTCCGTTTTCTGAGCCGTTTGCGTCTATGTGTTCGTCTCTTTATCTACTTTACTCCAGCTTGGTTTTCTCATGTTTGAACAATAATTTTGTGAGATAAATAATAAACATAAACTGGAGGAAAACTAACCGAAGTGGAGAATGACAAGAAAAGTGCTAATATTAAGCTTGATGCTTGTCTATTATCTTCTCATCTCTTATGCAAAAGTGAAACAAATGCTAAAATCTATTTTTCCTTTGTTTTCCCTCAATGCCCATTCTTGAGAGAAGTTGGCATGGTGAAAATTCTCAGAGTCACCTAAAAAGAAACATGGAGTACCTTAGATCATACCCCGAAACTCTATGTTTATTTTTTACCCTGAGCACACCTATGCCACCAGCCATTTATTTTCACACTCAATAAGTTAAAGATCATGTTTATCCTCCCTTCATAATGAATTTTGTTAATATTGAGGCATTCCCTACTACTTGGGAACGTATTTTGCTTGAGGACAAGCCAAGATAAGTGTGGGGGTGTGATAAGTGTCCAAATGAGCATGATTTAGGTGTATTTCATATATAATATAGCACTTTTCTTGCTCATTTCTCCACTTCGGTTAATTTCCTCTAGTTTATGTTTATTATTTATCTCACAAAATTATTGTTCAAACATGAGGAAAACCAAGCTGGGAGTAAAGTAGATAAAGAGACGAACACATAGACGCAACGCTCAGAAAACGGAGCCCAAACGAAGAATATAGAGCCAGTCGAACAGAGCCAGCGAGAAGCACGCGACAGCACGTACTGCATGCTGCAACCGCCTTCAATTGAGGCGGTCTTCTCTGTGGGCTACCGCCTAAAATGAGGCGGAACAGATAGAGGCAACCGCCTCTTAAGGAGCGACGACAGATAAGGCAACCGCCAAAGAACAGGCGGACAGAGTGAGGCTACCGCCTCTAAAACAGGCGGACAAGGCATATACTACCGCCTATAACAGCGGAACAGGAAGAGGACCGCCTCTAAAACAGGCGGTCATGAATTAAATCAAGCGACCGCGACTAGTTTTAAGTTCCTAGTTAGTAGAAGTCTCGAAGACAATGTTTGTTAGTTAAACCTTTTTTGGTTATTAACAAACTAATATTAGGGAGTGTTCAAAGTTCTCACACAATTGTTTACTAACATAGTTAGTAAGTCCTCAATGGTAAGTTGTGTTAGTTTCATACCACACAGAACAAATACAATAAACCGGTTGCATGCTTTATCTTGTTTAGTCGGAACACATAAACAAATAGCACACAAGCCGAGGGACACCTCGTTAGCAAGCAAGCTACAAGAAAACCATACCGTTCACCGTTGGTCGTTCGGTTGCCTATTCTCCTCCGGAGTCCAAATACTCAAACCTATAACATTCATCCAATCGGGTGGTTAATTACTTTTAATTAACCTAGCTTATTAAATCTCTAATGATTTCCAACTAATAACCACTAACTCATTGTGGTTTAATCTTAATCACATAAGTCATTTACTTCTTATTATTTCTTAAGCTTGTTTATACCCCTAATGACCATTATATGTCATTAATCAAGTCCTAATAATCTTATAATATCATTACCAAACATTTCCCCACGTTAAAACCTCATTTTTCAACATTCTGCAACCTTTTTAGAGTGGTCCAGGTTTGTGTCCGAGGTTGTAAACCCGGACCAACTCTTCAGATACATTTCTGCCTTGTTTTTGCACTAGTCCAGGTTTGTGTACCAGGATATAAACCCGGACCAGCCACAGATTTTACTCTCTGCCTTGTTTTTAGTGTGGTCCGGGTTTATGTACCGATTTTGAAATACCCCAAACCTTAATGTGTTAATTAATTATGTACTTACAATTTTCTAAGGCTAATTGAGTCCTTGAGATCATTGGTGAAGAGATAAAAACCAAAAAGAAGAAGAGAATGCGTAAAAGACACAAAACGTGAAAACACATTTAATTATTTTAGGAGGCATATAACCTTCACTAGGGTTATAAATATATTTTTATACCCTAATTACATACTAAGAACATGTGGGAAAAATTCCGGAAGAAAACGGATCCAAATAATGCGTTAAAACACTAACGGAGTTTTAAAGCGTGTTTTTTGAGGAAGCCCGAAAACGTGACTTTAAACTGTTAAACGACCCCGTAAAAATTATAGTTGATATATATAACTATAATTAAACACTAATGGGAGCTTAAGAACCATTAAAATTAAAGAAACGAGAAAAATCTGGAAAACGGGCCCGGATTAGTGAATAGTGTAATAACCGGGAACATTTGGGGTGTAAACCGTAATAAGGGTAAAGTAATCCTTTAACTTGTAAAATAAAATCTGATTCCCCTCTTTTATACAGACCCACACGTTTTTGCCCTCCTCCCTCTCTTATTTTTAATGTTTTTAAGTCAAAAGAGGACAAAAGAGTAAAGTAAGAAAGTACAAATATTACTTTTGCTTTTCTCTCTCCTATTCCCCACCTTCTCCCACGTTTTTCTTCTTCTTCAACCAGAACTCCTCCTTCCTTCTGTTCTAAAATGGCGATTTCACCAACCTTCACCCAACTCTCCTTTTTTTCCCTCATTCAAGCTCCAAACTAAGTCAAAATCACAAAATAACCACATATTATTACTCACCATCACTTGGGCATTCTTTTCCACCCATCAAAAGCCCCAAACGTTGAGTTTCATTTTCATGGTTGTAGCTGATTTGGAGTTAAAAATCAGCTCTTCTTGAAGCTAGAGCATTCCTTGTTGTTTCTAAGGTAAGAAATCTTCAAAATACCCACTCTTCTAGCCTTTCCATGTAATTTAAGTTTCCAGATTTTTGAGCCTTTCTCTCTCATGATTCTAGCCCTCTATTAATGGTCAAGAAGGGCTGGAGTGTGGTAAATTGTTGCCAAGTACTTCATTCTCAAGTTAGAAGGTAACTCCTTCTCTTCAAAGTGCTTTAAGCACTTCTCTTTTAATTTCAGATTTTTCCTCCAAGGGTTAAGTGCATGATTAGCTCTTAATTTGTGTTCTTTGGGCATGGTCTGTAGAATTAGCAAGTAACAACCCCATTTACCTGTTACAAAACAAGGAGAAAGAAGAAGAAAGTGAAATGGTGACCTAAAAATTAAAGGTAATGTTCTTACCTTGGACCGACTATTCGGTTTGTGTTGTGAGCTTGAATTGCTCTGTTTTAGATTGTATGATGTTGAGGTGTGGTTGAATATTTAAGTGATATTGAGAACCAAGTTATTATAGTTGAATACACCTCGTTGTTGGTGTGGTGAAAGGACTGAAATTAGTGTATGTTAGTATAGTGTAAATGTGGAGTACAAAACTGTTTTTAGGTGAGCCGAATTAATAATGTGAGGATGTTAAAATTGTAGGGAAACCATGGTGAATTTTCCGTAGAAAATAGTTGTGTTAATGGTGTTTTTGGAGTGAGATTTACCTTGGGTTTAATTAGGTGTATTTAGAGAGCTTAAGGTGTGTAGATAACCACTTTGTAACAGATTTGGAAAAGGATTTAGGAATGGGAAGAATTAGAATGGTAAGATAATGTACTTAGAATGCTAGAAGTGGCATTGGTAGAGGGAGTATTGAATGGTAAAGATTAGAACAAAAATCTGTAGCATTAAAGGAAGAAAATTGGTATAAGTGCTGGAATGTAATGAGGAAAAAATTGTGTAAGTTGATTTAGAAATGAGTAATGAATTTGGTGGATGAACTAAGGTGATTTAGGGGACCTAATGGGTGTTTAAACATGTAGGAAACATGTGGAAATGACTAGGAAAAGATTGGGTGAGAATGGAGGTGAATTTGGAGTTCAAAGTGGATAATTAAAAGGGGTTCTGCAGCCGACCTACCCAGGTGACCTACCCCAGACTGGGTCGGTCGGGCTGAAACTATGAACTCGGATTGCTCTCTGCACCCGACCCACCCAGGCGACCTACCCAGGGTGGGTCGGTCGGCCACTTATATAAAAAAAAAATTTTTTTAGGCTTCTAATGATGAGGATTGCTATGTAATAATGTTATAAGGTTGTTTAAGACATGTTAGGTGAGTTATAATGACAATTAAGTGAGTGAAAAGTTGTAGTAAAATGTGAAAGTAAAACAAGTTAAAAATGTGAAGTTATTTATCTAGTTAACGGGGTTAACTATGGCCATTAGATGTTAAACAATCATATTACCCCGATGTTAATGAAAGCAATTATAATGTTACCAGTTGTTCGAGAGTTATTCGAGGAATATAAGAGGACACATTAGAGTGGACCATGGTGACAGGTATGGTTTTCTTGCAACCTGTGTCCTACCGGATTACACCGGCTTGTATGCCAATGTGTTTTTCTGTGTGTTTGCCACCTTGCAAGATAAAGCATGAAATGAGTTTATAGTAATTCACTATTGTGGCGTAATTAATTCCGATACCGCTTAACCCTAATTATGTGTTAAATAATAGTTAACCGACCTTAGGTTCACATAAGAGATCGGTATTCGGAATAAACGTCCCAACCCACGGGAATGTTCTAACAACGGCTATCCGTGCATTTGTGTATGTTGTGACTATGTGTGATGTATGTGACTTTGTTTTGTGTGTTGTTGCTATCGGATACAGTTATCCATGTTTGTTAAAAAGGGGTGTTACTCCCCTTCTGGTCTAACAGAGTTAGTAACACTATGTGGTGTATGTATGTGATGAGTTCCATAAAGGAACCTTTAACTAATATGTATATGTTATGTATGGTGAGGAATCCGGTCGTTCCGGTCGCGCGTATTGTTTGGGAGTTGATGTATATATGTGAATTAACTCCCATCCTGTTATGTTAGGGTTGTTTTCCTTCATTGGATTTCGACCTCCCACTAGCTTAGCCAAAGCTTACCTACCCAACTTCCAATCGGGTAGGGGGAAATCATGTGTAATGTTGGTAGGGTGTTGATGCCTAAGTTCGCTTCGACTCCCTCTTTATTATGTTACGGTTGTTTTTCCTTCTTGAATTACAACCACCCACAAGCTTAACCAAGGCTTACCTACCTCATCATTATTGGAGCTAGGGGGAAATTGTGTAAGGTGTGATCGGTCCTATATGAGGCCGCCACACCTAAGTAAAGAAAATGTATGTATGTTGTGCTCGGGCTTATATCACCCCGGCACTCCCCAAGTAAAGTTTATGTTCTCTAAGAAGAATGGAATTAAGTTTGTGTAGGTTATTAAGTGAAATGTGTTGTTATGTTGTGTGTGCTAACCTTGTGTTTGTGTTCTGTTAACGGATGTGTGCTTTTAAGCATGATGTATGTGTGTAATGTGTGCATGTTTTAAATAAAATCAACCGCATGCTAAGACGACAATTAGTTGTGCGTGGCCCGGTAGCATGCGGGCTGCGGGATTACCATACCAGCAAAGGTGCTGAGCCCCTTGGGGGCCACCCTTTTCTTCTTTTCCTGTTTCAGGTACAAGGAACTGAAAGCCGCTCGAGAGTAGGACGGGGTAGTTGTTTGTATGTGGTAGTCATGAGAATTGTGTATGTATGGTAGGTGTAGTAAGACCGAAAATGTATCGGCGCTAGTTGGTAATTACTCGGTACAGTTGTAATGTAAGTGTATAATGACTGTTGGACATGGAACGGGATTTATGTGTAGTTGCTCCGGAGTTTAGTCCATCAGACCGGTACAATGTATGTATGTTAGCCTTGTTAGCCACGTGGGTGGCTAACGGCGTGTAACACCAATGAGTTAAGTGATGTTGTTGTTATACCCAAAATTTCAACCCCCCGGAAGAGAGTCTCTACTAATAGGCTAGTAGCGAGGGTTCCCAATTCGATCGGCACATTTCAGAGTACTAGGGACAGCTTAGTCATCTCCAGGGGCATTTTCGTAATTTTTCAAGGCTCCTAAGCCCCCTATAGGCTTTCTCTCTCCTCCAAATAAGGGTCAAATCAATTCAAAATGCTTTGAAATTTTAACCCATGATAGAGGATGACATCTGAAGCATAATGGTGTTGGAATTTTGATTTTTCGAATTTCCAATAATTTTCTAGCAATTTCTGATTGAATCTGATGAGAAATTGAATTTAAAAATATTCCAATGTCCAAAAAATTCGATTCCACTTTAGAAAATTCGGAAATATCATCCTTTACCCATGTGTAAAATTTCATAATCAAATTCCTTTTGGAAGCCCTTAAGCTAAAACGTCGGTAAATCTCGGTTTTTACCGGATTTTTCTATCTTTAAAGGAAGCCTATATAAGGAACCTTATCCCGTGATAAAAGAAGAACCTCAAGAACCCTAGACTCTCAAAGAAGGCAGCCGTCTCTCTCTCTCCACGTTTTGAACTCCAGAGCCACAGTTAAACATCGAAATCTCACCGAAATCAACACCAAAACACATTTTTCAACTCCCACAACATCATCCATCATCAAACCCTCACCAAAACAGCACCAAAACGTGAAAAACATCAAGAACAGCAAGGAGTCAGAAGCTCGGTTCGAAGTTCCTCCGGATCCGCCATCAACGAGGCCTCTGAAGAATCCCGACGTGAAGAAACACCACGAATCTGAAGGTAAAACAGGTTGCAATTCTACTTTTCTAACTCTCCACGACCTTATTAACTTTCTGTCAAATTTTGGGTTCAAACTAACCTTTTTACGCTTCTGTATTGCTAATTACTTTTGTTTCTGCCTTGTTACTTGTTCGTCAAGTTTCGTACATAATTCGACTTCAAACTGCAATCTTTCAATTACTAACGAATTGTACACCTTTCAGGCTACACGTGCATAAATTTTGAGCCGAAAACACCTTCGGGAACCACCATAAAACCCCTGTCCGTGGGTTGTCCGGGATCTCGGACCTATGGTCCGGGACCACAGACGGGTTGTCCGTGGCCTCGGACGCCCACGGACGGCGGTGGGATTTTAAAATTTTCAAATTTAGGTTTTCTAAAATAATGTCCGGGCCCACGGACAGCCTGTCCGTGGCCCCGGACTTCTCAAACTTTTGTTTTTCCTCAAATTCGACTTTTCTGTATAATTAGGTTAGCTGGGGTCCGTGGTCTCGGACATGGTGTCCGTGGCTACGGACGTAAACGAAATTTGACCTAATTCTACCTCCGAAACCCTAGTTTAGGTAGCTTTTAATTTCACTTTAATTTTCTGTCAAAAAATGCTAAAAAACACAAAAAAACATAAGCTTGCGCACTTAGGTTAAAACGACTCGTAATAAGCCGTAAATGAACCAAGTAGAGGAAAAACGACCTAGGAGGGGTAATGAAAGTAATTGAACCCTAAATAAGTCGAATACCAAGCCCCCGAACCCGAGCTCTACCTTTCCTAATTTACTCTAGGTTAAAATTAGGTGGCGACTCGTAATAGGTTCCAGTGAGCTAGCTTAGGTTTTAATAATTATTGTTATATGACATAGTTATTAACCTTAGGTTATAAGTGGACCTAAAACCCGATTAGATCCTAATCAACCTTAATCAACATAGGGTAGGGTTTAAAAATCGAGGCTCACAGACTGGCGACTCAGCTGGGGACAAACTTCTTAATTTTAACTTGTTTTAATTTTAAGAAAGAGGGCTTAACTCGAAAATGTTTATTTATGGCTTTATTACTCTGTTTGTTTACTTTCATGCGCACTTTAATTTTCTGCACCTTTGCATCATATGAGAGCGAGGGTCCACACAAACCGATTTCACCCCGGGACCCGTTTGAGGGTCCCCTGTCAGGGACTCACACCTTTTAGGTGATGTGAATAAGCGGGGGAAAAGAGGAGGATGTCGTCTAACCACATCCCCTTAATACCTGGGCTTTAGCCCCAAGCGTTTTCCTGGCAGTGCCCTTACCTAGCCCATCGTTTGGTCAGTCAAAGACCCGACCGTAGACACACACCTTCAGGTGATGTGAAAAAAGTGGGGAAGCCCAAAGAGAATAGCGTGCAAGCCCTATTCCTTTGTGGTGACCTGGGCCCACGCCCCAAGCACCTCTCCGGATCGATCCATACCCGAATTGGATAAGTCTCAAGTGAGGACATGTGGAATTTGTATGGGCCTTGTCTGCTTGTGTGATCGGCCCACTACCCAGCCTAGGAATTGATAGGAACTTTTCCTACATCAACTCAGCCCAACCTGAATTTACGGCTTTATTGTTTGCGGCCCAGAGGCCCTGTTTGGTTTGATATGTGAAACGTTTGGGCTTCGGCCCAAAAGTTTAGACTAAGGTGATTTCTCTCTTTCGGCCCAATTTGAATTATCAATTTAGTTTTCAGGCCCATGAAAAAGATGATTCTGACTACTAGATCCGAAGGAGAAATAATTAAAAACAAATCCACCTAAAGCGATCCATAAAAATCCATCAGGCCTTTCCTTTTCGAGGCCCATTCTAGTCCAGGAAGACTTTTTCACTCAGGTTTTGACCCACGATCCTAGACATGGGTATCATCTTCAGGCCCAATCATAATCACTCGGCCCAAATTCCAATTCACATCCAGAACATGGTTTAGAAATCACTTCGGCCCATGCGCTTTACTTCTAGCCCAAACACATTCTGGCCCAAGCGCCCAATTCTCAGAACATTCCGGCTCAAGAATCACGCTCTTCAAACATTTCAGCCTAGGCACCAGTTCACAGCTCATGAATCATTCCGGCCCATGTGCCTCCCTTCCAACTCATTTCGGGTCTCAGTGCCTACCCACAATCTTCGAAACATTCCAGCTCATATGCTTTTCTTGCAGCCCAAACAAGTTTTTACCTAAAACTTCTTCACGGTCCAGAATTTTAGCTCAATCCACTTTTGTTTTCCAACAGATA
Source organism: Limonium bicolor (assembly GCA_023374045.1). Taxonomy (NCBI): domain Eukaryota; kingdom Viridiplantae; phylum Streptophyta; class Magnoliopsida; order Caryophyllales; family Plumbaginaceae; genus Limonium; species Limonium bicolor. Next base: position 143,492,114 of record CM041776.1, on the reverse strand, counting down.
AGCCCGAATCCCAAGTATGGCAGAGGGAGGAAATCCAGTCAGCATGGAGGCCCAGTTTGCAGCCTTAGAGCAAAGGTACATGGCTGCCTTTGATGCCATGGAACAGAAACATAGGTCCACCACTAATGACATGGAGGCTAAGTATGTCACCATCATCGAAGAGCTGAAAAGCAAAATCAATTCCCTTGAGGTTGGTCATCAGGAAAAAATTTCAGGAAAGATTGCTGACTCTGGGAACGAGCGTGACTACATCGAAGTTAACTCTGTTGAGGCCCAGGACCGCCAACTAACTACAGAATTAAGGAAGGCCCTGAAAAGGATTGAGCGCATGGAAAAAGCTAGCAAGCCAGCTGGTTTCGATTACTCTTCTATGGAATCGTACCCCGAGGTTAATCTCCCTCTAAAGTTGAAGCTACCCACACTTGCTCTATACAAGGGTTCCTCAGACCCACAGGTCCATCTGGCGATGTTCGATAGGGAAATGTCCATCCTCAGGTTGAATGACATGCAGAAGGCCAAGGTTTTCGCCCGTTATCTCGATGAAATACCTCAACGTTGGTACTTGACTCAGAGGATGAACACCAAAACCTATGAAGAGGTTTGTGAGGCTTTCCTGCACCATTTCGAGTATGCTAAGAATCTTGAAGTCACCAGGTCCGACCTTGCCAGTACCCGGCAGGGAAACAGTGAATCAATGTCCGACTTCATCAAACGGTGGAGGATGAAAGCCGCTGCTATGCCTACAAAAATGGATGAGCAAGAACAAATTCGAATGATTGTGGACAATATGCAGAGACAATACAACAACGAGCTGAGTTGCACATACTTCCCTAATTTCGACATGCTGATGGGACAGGTAAGGGTCATGGAAGAAAAGATTCACAAAGGCGAGCTGAAGCTGGGACAACCCAAAGCCCAGGGTGTGAGTATCGAGACCTTTAAGTCAGGACCGGCCAGAGTAGCTCAAGTTTCGTACCGAGTGAGCACCATACAAAAACCCAGTGCTGCAAAACAGAGCGTCAAGGCCTCACCCCGATCCAAGAGGTTCTCTGCACCGAGACAGTTTACCGACATTGGCCGGCCTCTCAGTCAAGCACTCGTGAAGCTACAAGAGCTAGACTTACTACAGCCTCTCACACCTAGTCCTGGGATCACCCAAGCCGGGGAACATCTCCATCAGTTCTGCCAGTTTCATCAACTACCAGGACACAGTACTGACGACTGCAGAGCATTGAAGCACAAGATCGAAGACCTTATCGAGCAAGGACTCCAGTTTGTTGAGTAGGCAAAAGTCTAGCAGTGTTTTGTTTACTCATTTCAATTGTGTGGGAAGTTTATCACATTTCTCTTTTAATGAAGTTTAGATTTGAAAATTTCAGTTTTTTCGACTTTTTCAGTTTGTAATCACAAAAATGATAATAAAAGAAATGTGTTCGTTCACCTTGCATCTTGCTCATTAGCAAACATTTCTTAAAACTAATGTTCATGAAACGGTCATTTCTTGGCAACTGAACAAAACGACTTGTCTTTTGTTCTAAAAAGATGAACATGACCTACCAAACACCACTACTCACCCAAAACATCCAAGCAACCCACGAAGCGGTTCAAGTCTACATTTGTCAATTGTTGTTATAACCCTGGATTAATAATGGGGGCAATCTGAGTTTAAGTTCGTCATCTTTCACCTTTCGTTTAAATATGCGAACAATCTCAGAGTGAGAATTCACGAGAATGACTTGAGCGGAAAAACCAAGAGTGAACGAGCATGTCATTTTTACACGACTCCGGTGAGACCACATTCAAAGGTGAGGTAAACGGCATAACTCCGACCGAAGGAGATAATTTGTAAATTTACTCTTAGACCTGCGAAAAGTAACAACGAACGGATACAAACTATCAGGAATGACGAAGCACCTAGGTACAACACCACATAGCTAAAAGCTTGTAAACCCTGACATTAAACTCTAGGCACCCCCGCTGAGCCTTTCATATATCCCTTTTCGATGTTGCAAAGCTCCACAGAGCAAGCCAGCCCGTGATGAATAACCAACCCGGTGACCAAAGGAAGCGAGGAGCCTGACTCTCAGATAACGTTTTCATCAGTCCAGAGAAGCAAAGCCGCTATCAGCATGACGAAGTGATCCGCAAATGGTCCCAAAGTGACACAGGATCAAAAGAGCTCACATCAAAATAGCTCTCAAAACTCAAAACCGGGAAACACAAGAACCCCGAAGGCAAAGTCAAGAAAGGATCAAACAAGAGGCAAAACCGAAGTGCCTCGAAGAAATCCAAAAGACGAAAAGAGAAATGGGTAAAGGACAACTTCAAAAGTCCAAGTCCAGAAGTTCAAAAACACATCAAATAACAAAAGCAGTTAGACGAATTCAAGACAAGGAAGATGATCTGAGAGAGACGCAAGTTGCAGCTTTGGTCACCCACTTAAGCTCCACATACCTCAAATATCCCTCCATGGTCCCGTTGTCCTTCATCACACCCCGTGGCCACGTTATAAGCTTTAAAGACTTCCGACTTCATAGTTGTGCGTCCAATCACGTGAAAGTAACAGATCAAATGCGTAAATCCATCAAATATCGAATTCAATGGTCTAGAAGTTGTGATTGTAGGTGAGGAACGAGTGCAAGCACCAAACACGCCGAGTGTAGGTTAGGAAGCACTACATAAAAACATAAGCCTGACCTTGTGAGGACGAGACTCGTTCGCACGTTTAATAAAAGAAAATACTGGGGGCAATCGATCGGAACAATCGATTGCCACGAACTCTAGCTCAGATTGTCTTAAGGGAAAAATACTGGGGGCAATTGTTGGTTCCAACAATTGCTATGACAACACCAATTGGAACCCAGAGCTCAAACATCACCACCACCATCACACACCACCGGCCCGTATAAGCCCTTACCTCCACATCAAACACCACAGGCCCACATAAGACCTTATCTTTACATCATACACCATACCCACCGATGGCATGTTCATCTCCTAGGAGATAAATTACAAGTCCGAAGGCTATGGTTAGGAAATGATAATTTCGCTTTCCTTTTCATTAAACAGATCATTCTTCAAACACTACCACGTTTGGCACCTCTTTCAGCAATTTCTTGTTTTGGACAAATTTCTTACATACACTTTGATCATATTTTGACATGCACATCCTCATTGCCACGTTTGGCACTTTCATAATTAACTTTCATCAAGACCATTGCATCTATTCGTATGAGACTCCTCGTCATAATTCAGGGATACAGATTCTCAGCCGAAGATACAGATTCTTTAGGGATACAGATTCTCAGCCGAAGATACAGATTCTTCAGGGATACAGATTCTCAGCCGAAGATACAGATTCTTCAGGGATACAGATTCTCAGCCGAAGATACAGATTCTTCAGGGATACAGATTCTCAGCCGAAGATACAGATTCTTCAGGGATACAGATTCTCAGCCGAAGATACAGATTCTTCAGGGATACAGATTCTCAGCCGAAGGTACAGATTCTCAGGGATACAGATTCTCAGCCGAAGGCACAGATTCTTCAGGGATATAGATTCTCAGCCGAAGGTACAGACTCTTCAGAGATACAGATTCTCAGCCAAAGATTCAGATTCACCAGAGCAGCAGAACTCACTAGAGCAGCAGAACTCACCCAAATAGAAGAACTCGACCCAACACCAATTTTCAATCACTGATAGGTAGTCAACGCCTCAGAATAGCTGACATCATCTCATTCATTATAGGTAGTCAACGCCTTAGAATAGCTTGATGTCATATCATCCTTATAGGTAGTCGGCACCTTAGAATAGTCTGACATTACTTCATTATTACCTTTAGGTGGTCGACGCCTTAGAACCGCTCGACACCCTTCCACTTTACTCATAGGTAGTCAGCGCCTTAGAATAGCTCGACGCAACTTGTCGGATTGCACGTGTGGTCTTTTAAGATCCAAAATTTTGGGGTATCACTCAAGCATCAACTAGCCTTTTCATTTCCATTACAAAGTCTAGTTGACGGGGGGCAATCTGTTATACCCAAAATTTCAACCCCCCGGAAGAGAGTCTCTACTAATAGGCTAGTAGCGAGGGTTCCCAATTCAATCGGCACATTTCAGAGTACTAGGGACAACTTAGTCATCTCCAGGGGCATTTTCGTAATTTTTCAAGGCTCCTAAGCCCCTATAGGCTTTCTCTCTCCTCCAAATAAGGGTCAAATCAATTCAAAATGCTTTGAAATTTTAACCCATGATAGAGGATGACATCTGAAGCATAATGGCGTTGGAATTTTGATTTTTCGAATTTCCAATAATTTTCTAGCAATTTCTGATTGAATCTGACGAGAAATTGAATTTAAAAATATTCCAATGTCCAAAAAATTCGATTCCACTTAGAAAATTCAGAAATATCATCCTTTACCCATGTGTAAAATTTCATAATCAAATTCCTTTTGGAAGCCTTAAGCTAAAACGTCGGTAAATCTCGGTTTTTACCGGATTTTTCTATCTTTAAAGGAAGCCTATATAAGGAACCTTATCCCGTGATCAAAGAAAACCTCAAGAACCCTAGACTCTCAAAGAAGGCAGCCGTCTCTCTCTCTCCACGTTTTGAACTCCAGAGCCACAGTCTAACATCGAAATCTCACCGAAATCAACACCAAAACACATTTTTCAACTCCCACAACATCATCCATCATCAAACCTCACCAAAACAGCACCAAAACGTGAAGAACATCAAGAACAGCAAGGAGTCAGAAGCTCGGTTCGAAGTTCCTCCAGATCCGCCATCAACGAGGCCTCCGAAGAATCCCGACGTGAAGAAACACCACGAATCTGAAGGTAAAACAGGTTACAATTCTACTTTTCTAACTCTCCACGACCTTATCAACTCTCTGTCAAATTTGGGTTCAAACTAACCTTTTTACGCTTCTGTATTGCTAATTACTTTTGTTTCTGCCTTGTTACTTGTTCGTCAAGTTTCGTACATAATTCGACTTCAAACTGCAATCTTTCAATTACTAACGAATTGTACACCTTTCAGGCTACACGTGCATAAATTTTGAGCCGAAAACACCTTCGGGAACCACCATAAAACCCTGTCCGTGGGTTGTCCGGGATCTCGGACCTATGGTCCGGGACCACGGACGGGTTGTCCGTGGCCTCGGACGCCCACGGACGGCGGCGGGATTTTAAAATTTAGGTTTTCTAAAATAATGTCCGGGCCCACGGACAGCCTGTCCGTGGCCCCGGACTTCTCAAACTTTTGTTTTTCCTCAAATTCGACTTTTCTGTATAATTAGGTTAGCTGGGGTCCGTGGTCTCGGACATGGTGTCCGTGGCTACGGACGTAAACGAAATTTGACCTAATTCTGCCTCCGAAACCCTAGTTTAGGTAGCTTTTAATTTCACTTTAATTTTCTGTCAAAAAATGCTAAAAAACACAAAAAAACAGAAGCTTGCGCACTTAGGTTAAAACGACTCGTAATAAGCCGTAAATAAACCAAGTAGAGGAAAAAAGACCTAGGAGGGGTAATGAAAGTAATTGAACCCTAAATAAGTCGAATACCAAGCCCCCGAACCCGAGCTCTACCTTTCCTAATTTATTCTAGGTTAAAATTAGGTGGCGACTCGTAATAGGTTCCAGTGAGCTAGCTTAGGTTTTAATAATTATTGTTATATGACATAGTTATTAACCTTAGGTTATAAGTGGACCTAAAACCCGATTAGATCCTAATCAACCTTAATCAACATAGGGTAGGGTTTAAAAATCGAGGCTCACAGTTGTGAGTTGAGATTTCCGCTGCGATACGATATTATGTGTGTTGTTAGTAGTTGGGGTGTTACAAAAAGTGGTATCAGAGCGATACTGGATACCTATGATATCCATCCCGCCCTCCACAAACCCTATTTTATAACTTGGGAAGAACGCCAGAGAGATGGAAGTCATCTCTTACTCGGGAAAACCCGATCTGGCAGTTGATATTTACCTCTGTAAGTACGGAGAACCTATCATATGGTAGATTCTGAAAGATGTGAATCCCGAAGACGGTTTCCATCTGAACAATGTTTGCCGCATTTAATAGCGAAATATGGAGAATTCTATGCATAGAGGAATAGAATTTCCAGCAACCTGGGTCGACATGCGAAGCAGTCGAGGACAACCAGCTTGCAAGCACTAACCGTGCAACAGTGGAGAAGTGAAGTAGTAGAACCCGAGACGAGTGTCTACGGGACTACAATGTTGACTAACACACCAACGGTACACCAACCGAGCAAAGAACTACGACGTAGTACGAGGAGAATATAATACTAAGTAAAAGGGGGTCTCCTGGGATGGGAAACACCCTAGTTAATGGTTAACATGTGGAGACAGTAAGATGTACCCGGAAGACTGTTGTTAAGACTGTAAGATCAAGCAAGGGCCAGCAAGGCCACTGATATTAGTGCGGATGAAAACAATACCGCAACCAATGTGTATTGAACCGATAACCATCTAGCATGGTGCACTTGCCATGGCAAGTGCTGCTATGACAAGGCTGTACGGAAAATTTTAAACAACTACCGGTACTTAGTAAAGTACCATGAAGTTAAGTGGGATTATCATAACCGTGGAAGGGCTTAATAGCCTGACCTCAGTACTTGGAAATACACCAGTCAGCAGGAAGCTAGACTCGGTTAAGGCAAGGAAACATTGTAAAACCAGGAGAATTTTTCTTTCAACTTAATCCATTTTCAAAACCTTTTTCAAAACCAGATTTTCTTTCAAACCCATTTTATTTCAATTCGACTTTTTCTTTAAACCAAACCAGAAGACCTACACGGGCCTCAGTGCCACATGGTAGGTAAGTTTTACCCAGTTACTTTTAAAATAACCGGATGGAAACTGGTAAACCAAGGGTAACAACCCGAGGAATGGATTGAGTTCATAATAATACAACAGTGGATACATTTCCCTTGATTAAGTTCGGGCGGCATGGAATGCATATTATCACAGGATAATATAAGAGGAGTTGACAACAGAATACTTCACCTAGGCATGTGACGGACACTACGAGTGTACCCACAGTAATGTGGGACGGCCGCACTCCGATAGGAGCTTGTGGGCCTGACAAACCTTCTTATGGGGTAGTCGGGTAAGTAGCAATGTATCAGTAGGATACCCCATGTATGTATACGAGTGGAGTCTGGAACACGGGAAGTAGTCGACTCCATACTACGGTCCGAAGTAAAAGTCAGACAAGAGTAAAAAACTACCATCGAATGGTTGAAGTAAAGGATCCCAGTTAAGTTAAGAGGACTGATAAGTGAGAAATACATAGACATTTAAGGGTTTAATTTACCCTATACTTACTCACTTTCAGGATAATATTTCTCACTTATCGTATGTTTTTCCTAAGATTTATGTCTTGATATGGACTGATATATTTTATGTATCAAATACAGGAAAAAGTGTTAGAATCAAATGGATTATTTCACAAGCTTTCCAACGCAACAAACGGCGAGTAAAACAGACTTATAACGAAGAATCTGGAGCCGGTTGAAGATCGCGTGAAAATAGAAAACATTTTCATTTTGTCCGCATGTGCTTGGGTGGACAGAGGCGAGGACAGTAGAGAGGTGTCCGCATGAGTCTGGGCGGACAGAGGCGAGGACAGCAGAGAGGTGTCCGCGTGAGTCTGGGCGGACAGAAGGGCGGACAGAAGCATAGGCGCAGACGTGAATTGTGTCCGCGTGAGTTCAGGCGGACAGAGGCGCGGACATTAGAGGCATCCGCGTGAATCTGGGCGGACACACAGGCGGACGCATGTAATTCCAGATTCAGTCGCGAACAGTTTTCTTCTTCCTTCTTCCATAGGCACCTACCGACAGCAATATCAATCGCGGCCGACACTCCTCAAAATCCTCACGCGTTGCAACTTATCCATCTACCCCATCAACTGGCACCTCCCTTATCTTGTTCACCCACTAGCACGCGTGATCCAGCCTGTCTCTTCCTTCTCCTTTGTAACACCCCAAATAAACATCCAGTAGTACAACAAGCTCCTAGCCTTAATACAAGACAACTATGCAGCGGAATAAACTCCATTCGGGTGTCACAGACGCCAACCACCCACGTGGTTGACACGACCACTCTTTCGACACCAAGTTACGGTCTGCATGACTGGAAACAGCCCTCAATACAAACTCATAAACAATACCTAGTACAATTCCCAATTACTGAGTGTCTACAACAAAATTACCAAATCATAAACTAAGAATTACATCTCGGGTTTAGTATCAACCATATATTACCCATACTACTACAAACTTAAAAGTCATGCCCTGATGGACTACCCCCATGGTAGCCATCCCGCCTACGCTCCGTTATCATCCGGCACAATACCTGGAAAAAAATTGGGTGTAAAGGACTCAGCAAACTACGCTGAGTATGAACGTGTGTAGCCCGTATGTTACCGGGCCACACGACTACTTGGTCGAATATTATTAAGTCAATTTACATGCTAAAATAAAGCAGTAAAACACACCACATTACAACATAGTATCATACACACTTAAGGTAGTAACACTTAGCAACAACAACCAAGCACAACAGCAATCATGTACATAATAAAACGTGTGCATAGGTATGTAATACTCATGATCCTCGCTATGGGATCGTACGAGCGTTGTGTGTTTTCATTTCTTTTCTTTTTGTTCCCTTAAAGTGTATTTTCTTTCTCTTTCCTTGCACCAGGTCTGGGGATGTAATTTAGATCCCGTGACCATCTCATGTAGGTGCTAATCTTTCCTTGTTTCTTTAAGGGTTATTTGTGAATTCTCTTATCACCACCATTTGGGGAACGTCTTCTTCATAGCTAATCCTCCATTCCCGGATAGCTCTTTCTCTCTCTGTTGTTTTTAAATGTTACTGGCCATTGCCCCGGATACCAAGGGTCCGTCTCCCTATTCCTTTTCCATGTTACTAGCCTCTGCCCCGGATACAAAGGGTCCGTCTCCCTATGCCTCTTAATGCTCTGGTCTCTACCCCGGATACAAAGGGTCCGTCTCCCTATTCCTTTTAATGCTCTGGTCTCTACCCCGGATACGAAGGGTCCGTCTCCCTATTCCTTTTTATGCTCTGGTCTCTACCCCGGATACGAAGGGTCCGTCTCCCTATTCCTTTCAATATCATTGGTCTCTACCCCGGATACAAAGGGTCCGTCTCCCTATTCCTCTTTATTTTATTGGTCTTTACCCCGGATACAAAGGGTCCGTCTCCCTATTCATTCTTAACGGGTATTGGCTTATCATCATCATTGATAGTTCGACACCATAGTGGGTGTCATTAGAGGTCCTCTATAGTTAAGAGGAGTTTCCCTTTTTTGTAGTTCTTTTGTTTGTTTACGAAGTTCGTTGTGTTTCATCTCAAGGTTTCGTCAACGTGAAGGGACTACACTACTGTGTGCGCGCAAGCAATATGCACAAGAATAGCAAGCGTATAAGCAAGGAAGTTAAGCAATCCATTCACATGCTTTACACAAGCTCACAACAGACAAATAAGCACAAACATCCGTTTCCATGCATTAGTCTTGTGGTCATAATCAGACAAGGCACACAGCACACAAGCCGTGTAACACGGCAACATACGAACCACACATGTCCATACCTGGATCAGAAGCAAGTGTCGTCTCACACACGGGTTCCTGGTTGGCGTTCGTTACGACCCTAACGTTGATTAAAAGCAATGTGTCAGTTCATGATTTCATGTGACGACACTTTTCTAGTTTATCTCATTTATACCGGGTGTTATTCCCTAGGTGAGTCGTTGAATGTACAGTTTATTCTAAACCTTAGAACTTCCCAAGTACTCACCTTAGAATATCATTTAACTCCTAGGACGTTTACATCGTCGTTGTATGAGTTAACTAAGTACTCCCTCTAGATACTATTCTAGAGTATTTCTAAACACTAATATGTAACAAGTTTATCTAAGGTAGATTTAACTTGCCTAGAGTGTATTCCCTTCCTAGCTAAATAGGTTTGTAATGTTTTAAACCTATTATCATAGTAATATAATATTTAGGAAACTCCTAAAACATGTTTGTACAGAAGTCCCAAGATTTATAAAACTATCACATAATTTCGGTGTTACCCCTTATCTAACCTCACTTTTAATGTATCAACCTGATGTCTAATCCTCCAAAATGTTCCACCAACCTAGATAAATGTATTAGCATATTTTGGGTTCATTTTTAAACCAACACCACACCTTTAACACCTCTGGATAATGATCATACAGAGGCACAAATTTCAGAAACTGAAACATCAAATCTGTACATACTTCCATTCCAACCTCTCTTTTAATGCATTAGATTGATTTATAATTTCCCAAAGTGTTCACACTCTTAGGTTGATGCATTAGCAATGTTATAAGTTCATTTACAGATCACATCAACACCCTCATACCAACTGTATTACAGTTATACAGAAACAGCAACTTTCAGAAAAACTGAAAGCACAGTTTGTATATCTCTTCTTTAAGCTCTCTTTTAGTTCATTAATCTGCTTCTAATTCCACCCAAAAATTTCACCCAAATAGATAAGTGTATTAGGGAGGTTTCAAACTCAAACCAACACAAAACAACTCTGTCCACACCTCTGAATGTTCATTATACAGAAATCAGAAAGTGCAGAAAACTGAAAACACCAATTCTGTACAGCTCCTCCTTAAGCTTGCTTTTAGGTTATAAATCAGTTTCCAAATCTTCCCAAAGTTTTTACCCAACTAGATAGGTGTATTATGAATGTCTTAAAATCAAAACCAAGTCAAAACAATACTGTTATCACTTCTGAAAACCCACTTTACAGAAACTGTAACTGCAGAAAAACTGTAAACTCCAGTTTGGTACAGCCCCTCTTCAAACTTTCTTTCAGTCCATAACTCGGTTTCTAATGTCACCCAGAAAATTTACACAACTAGATAATTGTATTAGGAAGGATTTGAACTTAAAAACAGCTCAAAACAAGTCTATTAACATCTCTGAAAGTTGATTTTACAGAAGACAGAAACTGCAGAAAAACTGTAAATCCAGTTTGGTACAGCCCCTCTTCAAACTTTCTTTCAGTCCATAAATCGGTTTCCAATCTCACCCAAAAATTTTACACAACTAGATAATTGTATTAGGAAGGATTTGAACTTAAAAACAGCTCAAAACAAGTCTATTAACATCTCTGAAAGTTGATTTTACAGAAGACAGAAACTGCAGAAAAACTGTAAATCCAGTTTGGTACAGCCCCTCTTCAAACTTTCTTTCAGTCCATAAATCGGTTTCCAATCTCACCCAAAAATTTTACACAACTAGATAATTGTATTAGGAAGGATTTGAACTTAAAAACAGCTCAAAACAAGTCTGTTAACATCTCTGAAAGTTGATTTTACAGAAACTGATGTGCTGCAGGAATTCGAAAACTAATTTCTGCATCACCTATTTAACCTCTCATTTAGTTAATTAAATTAATCTCCCTTTCCCCCAAAGTATTTACCCACTTAGTTAGGTGTCCCAACAAGGTTTTAAACCAAGAATTAAACCAGCTCAATACTGATAACATTTCTAAAACTTCCTACTGAAACGTATGACTGCAGTAACTGAAATATGAAACTGATCCTCTTTTCTGTTTTTTCTGTTTGTTCACAGCTTGACTTACAGTTTCAACTTCCTCTCATACCAACTAGAGTAGTTTAGTGTGTGTGATGGTCTTTAAATTCTAACAGACCCCAACAACATTATTAACCTCACGGATGCATCATTATACTAAACAGAACTGCAACCTAAAGAAAGAAAAACTAAAAACAGAAACATGAAACTGCTATCTCTTTTTTTTGTTCGTAATCAGATTTCTAGTTTTCCCAAATTGCTTATCCCATAGTTAAGTGAATTGGCAAGATTTTAAACCCAGAAACAACCCTAACAACACCGTTAATCCCACCGATGCATTCTTATACTGCAGCACACAAAAATCTGCAGAAACCCATATTAGAAACTGGTGAGTTATGCTCTTCTGGTTTTCTTTCTGTTTCATTATTAACCTGCCCCTTAACTTCTCCCCAAAACTCATAGACTGACTTAGGTATATTAGTAACGTTTTAAGGTCATTAACAACTCAGTACAGCTTCTCCTAATCCCTCTGTACGCGGTCACACCAAAACTGAAACAAGAACAATGAAAAACTGAAACAGAAAAAAACTGATAAGATTTACTTCCATTTTCCTTTTCTGTTGCATAGCCTGACTGATAGTTTCCCCCCTTTAGCTAAGTATGTTATCAGGTTTTTAAACCTCAAAACAGACTCAAGACAACCTCGTTAATACTTCTGAGAACCCATTATACAGAAACAAAGAAGACCGTAGAAACTGGAAAAAAAAAACTGATATAATGAAGCAAAGCTACATGTCTCTTTTCTGTTATTTTTCTTTCCATTATCAGTCTGTTTCTGGTTTATTTCTCTTGGATTTATTCTGTATAGTTTCGGCATCATTCTTGCCAAACATCAAAGTCTATACATCAGTTCACTCCTCTTAGCATCAGTACAGTCAAGTATTGGGAAAAACTGAAAACCAAGAAATCTGTGTACTCTTCTTCTATTTTTTTTTATTGGTTCACGCTCCTGTTCTCTCACTTCTCTTTTTTTTTTCTCAATCTGCTTGCCCACCTAACTAAATATGTTGTGAAGCTATTAAACTCAATACTAACAGCCTTGTACAAGCTATGGAACTGTCAACTTCTAAAACTGGTTAAACTGAAAAAAAAACTGAAACCATTGAACTGCTGTATTCCTTTTCTGTTGGTTTTCTTGCTGTTTACTAAAGCAGTTGTTAACCAGTTTTGTTTTTTTTAAAACAAACAAACAAACGCGCCCACATATTGATAGCTTAGGCAGGTGTATTTTCAATGGTTTAAGCTCCATAGCATTTCAATACCACCACTATAACCCTTCTGAGAAGTTAGTATACAGAAACACCCAAATTTCAGAAACTGTTATTTACTCCTGAGATACTATTTCTCACTTCTGTTGGGGTATCGAGTTAGGGATAGCTCACCTCTCTAGCTTGGCTGTTCCCCATGGTTGCTCCTTGGCATGTTGTGAAATTCCCAGCACTAGTTTATTCGACAGCAACTGGGGAGAATCATGGTAGGCTCGGTAAATCAGAGAAAGTAACGATATAACAGGAGAAGAATCTGTTTTCAGAAGCTTCACCTTTTAGTGATGTTTCAGGGAGAATTTGTTTGCAGCTCACGCTTAGGGGACTCGAACAGAGCTTATAGGAACTTGTATGGGGGAAGTTACACCTGGAAAAGGTAGGAGAGTTGAGTGCAGGAACTGCATTACTCTGCCATTAATAAACACAGGAAATAGACCATAACAGAAGGACTTCTTGGTTTCACCTTGGGCAGATGTGCATGCCGAAATGTAGATGGTCCTGGTGGAGTTAAATCTTTGGAGCTCTTCCATGGATTCATTCCTAGTAGTTTGAGCAGCCGAAACTCGAGCATGCCACAGAGAGATCAGAGGAGTTGGTGGTTGTTAGAAGAGAGGAACACTGATGCGTGGGAGGTGGGGAAGAATGCCGATTCAGATTGCATGTTGGTTGCTTGGTCTCTTTTGCTGGGAACAAGAATAGTTCAGGTGGGGATATAAGAAGGGATGCTGCTGTCTTTGGTGAGTGCCTGAGAGTTCCCAGAAGGTGAGTTCGTGAGAGTTTGTGCTGTTCAGATTCACAGTGGGAGTGATGGGCTACTGCTCAGGCGTGACTAAGAGGAATCGACAACCAGATTCCAGTCTCTTTCTGTTTTGATCTAAGTGGTAACAGAGAAGTGACTGGGAAGCACGAGATAAATGAGTAAATAAGAGGAGGTGGACTCAAGTTACTAAGCAGTGGTGTGCGAATGGATTCTCAGGTCTGTTCGATTATTAATTCTAATTCGGTAGTATCTATTACCGAATTGGAGCATAGCTCAACCGGTTAAAGTGTTGGGACGGGTACGAGAGGTACGGGGTTTGAATCCTAGCGGGAGCAAATCCCTTTTCCTTTTTCCCCCTTTTTTTTATATGCTATATACATGTTTATTTATATACATTAGCGACTATATAATATTCGCGTTATTAATGGTATACGTTGCTAGTCATTTATACGTACATGTATATTTACATACGTAAGACCATATAATATATCGCGTTATATTTATTTATTTATTGTTACCAAGTTATGCGACGTTATCATTTTTATTACAACGTTACAATATCGTAACGTTACGTACCTGTAGTTTTTGTACAAGTACGTGACTATATTAATATATAACGTCGTCGCGCGTTCGGATTGTTCGTACGTTATTTTATGTCCGAATTACAAAACGCGTTGTGATTTTATGAGTTTAAATGTTCAGGGGTGTTTCACTTACCCCCCTTAAAAGAGACTTCATCCCGAAGTCTTACTTCCTTAACTTATATTTTCCACTCCTAGTAATCTTAGGGATCCAGTCCCGCATTCATTCACGATAACCAAAGGATTAAGTCTCCTATATTATAATTCTCAGTGCTTATACGCACTATGCCGCCCTAGTGGCTTCACACACAAATTCTCATAGCCACGTATATATAACACGCTGAGGTGTAAGTCGCAGGTACACAACATTCATTCATAGCAGGGTGTACATACAATGCAATACACACAATTCTCAATTCATACACACCAATCTACCAACCACGTGTGGCTGTAGGAATACACATAGTGAAGGATCAGGTCCCAAATTCGTTCTCTCTAACCAACGGATCATGTCCCGCAAATTCCACAGTTCTATTTCAACATTTGTGCTTATAAGCACTACGCCACATTTGTGGCTTCACCCCGTTATCGATAATATTTTGATGTACCATAATATTTATGTACTACACTCATATCAACCAGGTGAACAAGTCATTCGTTCATGTCTTCCATGCATTCAAACCAATCCACACACAGTTCACAAACATGGCAACCATAACAACACCATAAAACGAACAATAACCCAGTAGAAACGCAACGCGCCTACCCCCCTTAAAAATGGATTACGCCCACGTAATCCCTATTATACCCTCCTAGAGCCTTGGTTCAAGATGTTTAATTCTCATTGAGCATTCTAGTTCCTATGCAATGTAACCCACAATATATTCTCATTAAAGGTCTTGACCATGTTAAGGGTTTAGTTTCTGTATTAAAAGACTCTTATCGGTATCCGTACCGGTCTAGAAATGGATTCGGGTTTAGGCTCTCTAGGTTTAAGATATTGGTCGATAGATCACTTGTTATTCCACAGGCTAATGGGGGATACGGTCCACCAGCTTCTGCTGTGCTACTCTGATTACCTTCGGGTTTAGTTTCCCCTTTCTGAACTCAGGAGGCCTTGTAGGCTTATATTGATATATTCTCTGTAGTAACGATTTAGTTCTTATTATTTCTCAATGTTATAATCATGTCATTGTTATAACAACATGTTTATTTTATATAGCCGATCGTAATTGTACGTCGACGGTTGGTTTACTCTCCTGGCATTTTTACTTATTTTATAGTTTTATTTGTACCGTCAACTTAGACTTTTCTTCGTCTTTAGGTAACCTTTATTTCTCAGTCCAATTATGGTATTGACACTGCTGGTTGACTTCAATTAGTTTCAGTTAGAAGGTTACCGAATTATATGTGTAAGAAGTTCCTATGATTGTAAACTGGTTGACTACTACCGGTTACATATTGCACTTTATTGCGATAGTATGTATTTTATGTGGTAACTTTTAGGTTATTAGTAACCCTCATCTCAAGTCTTCACATAATCGTGTACCATGTGTTTACCCTCAAAGTTTCGAATTATGTATCAATGGATCTTACAAGCTCGTATTATCCACATTAACCTCGCTTTCTTGGTAATTTCTTAATCCAGCTTGTAAAAAATTTCCCACTTATTTGTAGTTTATGCGTCCACTTGTATGGGGTTTCGGGAATCTTCCAACACTGACGTGATCAGCGTAAATGTTGGGCTACCCCTTCGCCCCGATTTGTGCGCAGTGTCACTTGACCTGGCCAGGGTCAAGTTAAACTTTGCACGTCCGGTTTAATCAACCACTCGATTATTCAATTTCGAACTCTTTTCCACTTGTTTCTAGTCATCTAATAGTCAATTCATGGACTAGTGTCTCGTGCAAATTCTCTAACTGTATGTTCATACATATATACTCGTGTGTTTTAAACTTCTTGATTTATTGGTGGGTTCCCATATGAGTGTTTCGACAAATTTAGTGATATACTAATACATATGGTCTCCTAAATTCTAGTGCTAGCCAATTGGGTAATTAGTGGTATACTTCCTAATTCTTAGTATTACTATGATTCCCTCACACTTACAAATCAAGGTTGGATTTACAAGATGATTCATTACTCATCTTAGCCCATCGATTAATCTTTCTATTACGCCCTTTAATTTTGTTCGAAATTTCCAAATTTTCAATACCCAGTTGTTTATAAATATTTGGTTTCCTCCTGATATTTCCTTCCTCATAAACATTTGTCTGGTTTTTCTTGTTGGCTTGTTTAGGCTCATTTCTATCCGACTTACACGTTATTCCATTTTCCATATTACTCTTTTCTGGTATTTATGTATGTACATTAGTATTGATGGTTTGGTGAAATCCCGTTCGGGATTATTTCGCAATAGTGGCATTATACATTGCCCTTTTTTTTTTAACTTTGAGGTGGATTTTGGAAAATTTAGGTATTTGAACCCCATTTACTCCTTGGGTTTTATTGTTGTTTCCACCGTATATCTTGTTGTATTTCATATTAGTTATTGGAACCAGAGTCTTAATTTCATGTTTCACTGTATTCGTTAGTGAGACTCCATATCATATCCTTCATAACCATAGTTAATGATACACGTGATTTAGAGGGTTCTATCGACTGCTAAGCATGTCGACCTAGGTTGCCGCTAAATTGGTCCTTATACGGGTATTATCCTCTTGGCAACGTCTACTGTACAGTATAGTCTTTTCTTCACGGGTTGATTGTATGACATTAAGTAGATGCCAGATCGGGTTTTCCCGAGTATGAGGAGGCTTTCTTCCTCTCTGGCGTTCTTTCTCTGGGTTAAGGAATATTAGGGACGTGGAGGTTGGGTGTAAATGTCGGTTAGGCATCCGGTAGTCATTCGGGAAGAATCCTAACTAACGTGCCTCACGTACTACCCCAACCCTTAACTCATTGTCAGAATTCCTAAACTCGGTATTTCCTGTTCCAGTCATCAGAGCGCAACTACGCTCTGATACCACTTTCTGTAACACCCCCGAATAAACATCCAGTAGTACAACAAGCTCCTAGCCTTAATACAAGACAACTATGCAGCGGAATAAACTCCATTCGGGTGTCACAGACGCCAACCACCCACGTGGTTGACACGACCACTCTTTCGACACCAAGTTACGGTCTGCATGACTGGAAACAGCCCTCAATACAAATCATAAACAATACCTAGTACAATTCCCAATTACTGAGTGTCTACAACAAATTACCAATCATAAACTAAGAATTACATCTCGGGTTTAGTATCAACCCATATATTACCCATACTACTACAAACTTAAAAGTCATGCCCTGATGGACTACCCCCATGGTAGCCATCCCGCCTACGCTCCGTTATCATCCGGCACAATACCTGGAAAAAAATTGGGTGTAAAGGACTCAGCAAACTACGCTGAGTATGAACGTGTGTAGCCCGTATGTTAACGGGCCACACGACACTTGGGCGAATATTATTAAGTTCAATTTACATGCTAAAATAAAGCAGTAAAACACACCACATTACAACATAGTATCATACACACTTAAGGTAGTAACACTTAGCAACAACAACCAAGCACAACAGCAATCATGTACATAATAAAACGTGTGCATAGGTATGTAATACTCATGATCCTCGCTATGGGATCGTACGAGCGTTGTGTGTTTTCATTTCTTTTCTTTTTGTTCCCTTAAAGTGTATTTTTCTTTCTCTTTCCTTGCACCAGGTCTGGGGATGTAATTTAGATCCCGTGACCATCTCATGTAGGTGCTAATCTTTCCTTGTTTCTTTAAGGGTTATTTGTGATTCTCTTATCACCACCATTTGGGGAACGTCTTCTTCATAGCTAATCCTCCATTCCCGGATAGCTCTTTCTCTCTCTGTTGTTTTTAAATGTTACTGGCCATTGCCCCGGATACCAAGGGTCCGTCTCCCTATTCCTTTTCCATGTTACTAGCCTCTGCCCCGGATACAAAGGGTCCGTCTCCCTATGCCTCTTAATGCTCTGGTCTCTACCCCGGATACAAAGGGTCCGTCTCCCTATTCCTTTTAATGCTCTGGTCTCTACCCCGGATACGAAGGGTCCGTCTCCCTATTCCTTTTTATGCTCTGGTCTCTACCCCGGATACGAAGGGTCCGTCTCCCTATTCCTTTCAATATCATTGGTCTCTACCCGGATACAAAGGGTCCGTCTCCCTATTCCTCTTTATTTTATTGGTCTTTACCCCGGATACAAAGGGTCCGTCTCCCTATTCATTCTTAACGGGTATTGGCTTATCATCATCATTGATAGTTCGACACCATAGTGGGTGTCATTAGAGGTCCTCTATAGTTAAGAGGAGTTTCCCTTTTTTGTAGTTCTTTTGTTTGTTTACGAAGTTCGTTGTGTTTCATCTCAAGGTTTCGTCAACGTGAAGGGACTACACTACTGTGTGCGCGCAAGCAATATGCACAAGAATAGCAAGCGTATAAGCAAGGAAGTTAAGCAATCCATTCACATGCTTTACACAAGCTCACAACAGACAAATAAGCACAAACATCCGTTTCCATGCATTAGTCTTGTGGTCATAATCAGACAAGGCACACAGCACACAAGCCGTGTAACACGGCAACATACGAACCACACATGTCCATACCTGGATCAGAAGCAAGTGTCGTCTCACACACGGGTTCCTGGTTGGCGTTCGTTACGACCCTAACGTTGATTAAAAGCAATGTGTCAGTTCATGATTTCATGTGACGACACTTTTCTAGTTTATCTCATTTATACCGGGTGTTATTCCCTAGGTGAGTCGTTGAATGTACAGTTTATTCTAAACCTTAGAACTTCCCAAGTACTCACCTTAGAATATCATTTAACTCCTAGGACGTTTACATCGTCGTTGTATGAGTTAACTAAGTACTCCCTCTAGATACTATTCTAGAGTATTTCTAAACACTAATATGTAACAAGTTTATCTAAGGTAGATTTAACTTGCCTAGAGTGTATTCCCTTCCTAGCTAAATAGGTTTGTAATGTTTTAAACCTATTATCATAGTAATATAATATTTAGGAAACTCCTAAAACATGTTTGTACAGAAGTCCCAAGATTTATAAAACTATCACATAATTTCGGTGTTACCCCTTATCTAACCTCACTTTTAATGTATCAACCTGATGTCTAATCCTCCCAAAATGTTCCACCAACCTAGATAAATGTATTAGCATATTTTGGGTTCATTTTTAAACCAACACCACACCTTTAACACCTCTGGATAATGATCATACAGAGGCACAAATTTCAGAAACTGAAACATCAAATCTGTACATACTTCCATTCCAACCTCTCTTTTAATGCATTAGATTGATTTATAATTTTCCCAAAGTGTTCACACTCTTAGGTTGATGCATTAGCAATGTTATAAGTTCATTTCCAGATCACATCAACACCCTCATACCAACTGTATTACAGTTATACAGAAACAGCAACTTTCAGAAAAACTGAAAGCACAGTTTGTATATCTCTTCTTTAAGCTCTCTTTTAGTTCATTAATCTGCTTCTAATTCCACCCAAAAATTTCACCCAAATAGATAAGTGTATTAGGGAGGTTTCAAACTCAAACCAACACAAAACAACTCTGTCCACACCTCTGAATGTTCATTATACAGAAATCAGAAAGTGCAGAAAACTGAAAACACCAATTCTGTACAGCTCCTCCTTAAGCTTGCTTTTAGGTTATAAATCAGTTTCCAAATCTTCCCAAAGTTTTTACCCAACTAGATAGGTGTATTATGAATGTCTTAAAATCAAAACCAAGTCAAAACAATACTGTTATCACTTCTGAAAACCCACTTTACAGAAACTGTAACTGCAGAAAAACTGTAAACTCCAGTTTGGTACAGCCCCTCTTCAAACTTTCTTTCAGTCCATAACTCGGTTTCTAATGTCACCCAGAAAATTTACACAACTAGATAATTGTATTAGGAAGGATTTGAATAAAAACAGCTCAAAACAAGTCTATTAACATCTCTGAAAGTTGATTTTACAGAAGACAGAAACTGCAGAAAAACTGTAAATCCAGTTTGGTACAGCCCCTCTTCAAACTTTCTTTCAGTCCATAAATCGGTTTCCAATCTCACCCAAAATTTTACACAACTAGATAATTGTATTAGGAAGGATTTGAACTTAAAAACAGCTCAAACAAGTCTATTAACATCTCTGAAAGTTGATTTTACAGAAGACAGAAACTGCAGAAAAACTGTAAATCCAGTTTGGTACAGCCCCTCTTCAAACTTTCTTTCAGTCCATAAATCGGTTTCCAATCTCACCCAAAAATTTTACACAACTAGATAATTGTATTAGGAAGGATTTGAACTTAAAAACAGCTCAAAACAAGTCTGTTAACATCTCTGAAAGTTGATTTTACAGAAACTGATGTGCTGCAGGAATTCGAAAACTAATTTCTGCATCACCTATTTAACCTCTCATTTAGTTAATTAAATTAATCTCCCTTTTCCCCCAAAGTATTTACCCACTTAGTTAGGTGTCCCAACAAGGTTTTAAACCAAGAATTAAACCAGCTCAATACTGATAACATTTCTAAAACTTCCTTATACTGAAACGTATGACTGCAGTAACTGAAATATGAAACTGATCCTCTTTTCTGTTTTTTCTGTTTGTTCACAGCTTGACTTACAGTTTCAACTTCCTCTCATACCAACTAGAGTAGTTTAGTGTGTGTGATGGTCTTTAAATTCTAACAGACCCCAACAACATTATTAACCTCACGGATGCATCATTATACTAAACAGAACTGCAACCTAAAGAAAGAAAAACTAAAACAGAAACATGAAACTGCTATCTCTTTTTTTTGTTCGTAATCAGATTTCTAGTTTTCCCAAATTGCTTATCCCATAGTTAAGTGAATTGGCAAGATTTTAAACCCAGAAACAACCCTAACAACACCGTTAATCCCACCGATGCATTCTTATACTGCAGCACACAAAAATCTGCAGAAACCAATATTAGAAACTGGTGAGTTATGCTCTTCTGGTTTTCTTTCTGTTTCATTATTAACCTGCCCCTTAACTTCTCCCCAAAACTCATAGACTGACTTAGGTATATTAGTAACGTTTTAAGGTCATTAACAACTCAGTACAGCTTCTCCTAATCCCTCTGTACGCGGTCACACCAAAACTGAAACAAGAACAATGAAAAACTGAAACAGAAAAAAACTGATAAGATTTACTTCCATTTTCCTTTTCTGTTGCATAGCCTGACTGATAGTTTCCCCCCTTTAGCTAAGTATGTTATCAGGTTTTTAAACCTCAAAACAGACTCAAGACAACCTCGTTAATACTTCTGAGAACCCATTATACAGAAACAAAGAAGACCGTAGAAACTGGAAAAAAAAAAACTGATATAATGAAGCAAAGCTACATGTCTCTTTTCTGTTATTTTTCTTTCCATTATCAGTCTGTTTCTGGTTTATTTCTCTTGGATTTATTCTGTATAGTTTCGGCATCATTCTTGCCAAACATCAAAGTCTATACATCAGTTCACTCCTCTTAGCATCAGTACAGTCAAGTATTGGGAAAAACTGAAAACCAAGAAATCTGTGTACTCTTCTTCTATTCTTTTTTTATTGGTTCACGCTCCTGTTCTCTCACTTCTCTTTTTTTTTCTCAATCTGCTTGCCCACCTAACTAAATATGTTGTGAAGCTATTAAACTCAATACTAACAGCCTTGTACAAGCTATGGAACTGTCACCTTCTTAAACTGAAAAAAAAAACTGAAACCATTGAACTGCTGTATTCCTTTTCTGTTGGTTTTCTTGCTGTTTACTAAAGCAGTTGTTAACCAGTTTTGTTTTTTTTAAAACAAACAAACAAACGCGCCCACATATTGATAGCTTAGGCAGGTGTATTTTCAATGGTTTAAGCTCCATAACATTTCAATACCACCACTATAACCTTCTGAGAAGTTAGTATACAGAAACACCCAAATTTCAGAAACTGTTATTTACCTGAGATACTATTTCTCACTTCTGTTGGGGTATCGAGTTAGGGATAGCTCACCTCTCTAGCTTGGCTGTTCCCCATGGTTGCTCCTTGGCATGTTGTGAAATTCCCAGCACTAGTTTATTCGACAGCAACTGGGGAGAATCATGGTAGGCTCGGTAAATCAGAGAAAGTAACGATATAACAGGAGAAGAATCTGTTTTCAGAAGCTTCACCTTTTAGTGATGTTTCAGGGAGAATTTGTTTGCAGCTCACGCTTAGGGGACTCGAACAGAGCTTATAGGAACTTGTATGGGGGAAGTTACACCTGGAAAAGGTAGGAGAGTTGAGTGCAGGAACTGCATTACTCTGCCATTAATAAACACAGGAAATAGACCATAACAGAAGGACTTCTTGGTTTCACCTTGGGCAGATGTGCATGCCGAAATGTAGATGGTCCTGGTGGAGTTAAATCTTTGGAGCTCTTCCATGGATTCATTCCTAGTAGTTTGAGCAGCCGAAACTCGAGCATGCCACAGAGAGATCAGAGGAGTTGGTGGTTGTTAGAAGAGAGGAACACTGATGCGTGGGAGGTGGGGAAGAATGCCGATTCAGATTGCATGTTGGTTGCTTGGTCTCTTTTGCTGGGAACAAGAATAGTTCAGGTGGGGATATAAGAAGGGATGCTGCTGTCTTTGGTGAGTGCCTGAGAGTTCCCAGAAGGTGAGTTCGTGAGAGTTTGTGCTGTTCAGATTCTCACAGTGGGAGTGATGGGCTACTGCTCAGGCGTGACTAAGAGGAATCGACAACCAGATTCCAGTCTCTTTCTGTTTTGATCTAAGTGGTAACAGAGAAGTGACTGGGAAGCACGAGATAAATGAGTAAATAAGAGGAGGTGGACTCAAGTTACTAAGCAGTGGTGTGCGAATGGATTCTCAGGTCTGTTCGATTACTAATTCTAATTCGGTAGTATCTATTACCGAATTGGAGCATAGCTCAACCGGTTAAAGTGTTCGGGACGGGTACGAGAGGTACGGGGTTTGAATCCTAGCGGGAGCAAATCCCTTTTCCTTTTCCCCTTTTTTATATGCTATATACTTATTTATATACATTAGCGACTATATAATATTTCGCGTTATAATGGTATACGTTTATCATGTATTTTTACGTAAGATATTGTTTTTTTAATGTACTTTTGCTAGTCATTTATACGTACATGTTATTTACATACGTAAGACCATAATATATCGCGTTATATTTATTTATTATTGTTACCAAGTTATGCGACGTTATCATTTTTATTACAACGTTACAATATCGTAACGTACGTACCTGTAGTTTTTGTACAAGTACGTGACTATATTAATATTATAAGTCGTCGCGCGTTCGGATTGTTCGTACGTTATTTTATGTCCGAATTACAAAACGCGTTGTGATTTTATGAGTTTAATGTTCAGGGGGGTTTCATCCTTCCTTCCTCTTTTCTACTTCTCCTATAAAAACTCACGAGCCTTCTGCTCAAATAATTGATCCATCCAGTAAATTATCCATTGCTCACACCTACGATCCATTCCATCTTCATATCCCCCGCTTCTCCATTTTATTTTCTTTCTTCATCAGCCTTTGCTGTTAGTTTCCAGAAAACCAACGAAGGAATCGATTGTCTGTTCGTTCTTCTTCGTTGGTTCCAACTATTTTATTTCTTATGTTTTACTGTATAATTATGTGTGATTAATAAACCCAGCTTCCCGGGTTAGAAGCAAGCCTATTTTATATAATTGTGTTATATAAGCTTTCCAGTATAATTTATCTAAATAGTATTTGATTCTTGTCCTTAATGCGCTTTAATTCTTTTGTACAATTATAAAGTGATATTTGTAGTTCTTTGTTAACATGCAGTGCTGAGACAAGGTTCTAGACACAGGAAGTCAAAATGGATTAACGACTAGAAGCGACTTTGTCGCCGTATAGGTTTACCACTCTCCAATAGGAATTATTAATAATGCGATTAATTTATTAATAACTTGAGCAAGATTTGCGCGTGTTGTTTAAGTTAATCAGGGTTTATTAGACAGGAAACGGTCATTAAACTAATTAAGATTCTTGAGTTTATTGTTAACATGGGAGAGTTATATTAATATGATTAAATAAAATAGGTAAGCAAAGTAACCCGGGATGCTTCTTTAAAAACACAAAAGATTTACAATTTCTATTTCTTTTCTGTTTTAATTAATTGTTTTTATTATTGTCTTATGATTAAACTGTTAATCTCACTCCTAAAAAAGAAAATCTGTTTATAGAATTCTCAGTCAATTTAATATACTATCAGTTATCCACAGCGAGGTCCCCAAGAGTACGACAACCCACATATCCACTATTCCGCAAAACGATAGGTACACTGCCTAAGTGGTAGAAGTTTAACACACTTTTACTCCAACAAGTTTTTGGCGCCGTTGTCGGGGACCTCCGGCAAGGTTAATTGATAATTTTTAATTTGATTGAGATATCTGTTTAATTTTGTTTATTTATGTTTTATTTTATTTTGTTCTCACTTTATTTAATTTTAATTTTACTTACCTTTATTTTAGCTATTTTCTTTTTATCTATTTTATTTCGTATTTAGTTTTTCTATTTAGTTAATCTTTGTTTTTGTATTTCTTTTCTATTTTTAGTTCTTTTCTACTTGGTATTTTTATTTTGTTTTTTATAGGATAGTTACTGATTATGGAGAGCGGCGACGATGAGGTGAGAAGGTTGTTGATCAATTTGGAATGGACTCACATGCAAGAGGAGATGTCCTCATATCAAGGGTTGGTCAAGGATTATCAATCACCTCAACAGTCAAATCGAGAGCCGTACTGGTGGGAAATCGACCAGGCTAATACACAGTACCAAGAAGCTCAGTTGGATACTGCTACTTCAATCAGAATGAACAACAATCTACACAAGGGCCAGACGAATTCCTCCCGAGTCAGACCAAGCACTATAAGGGATTCCAGAAGTAAGTCTAATGAGTGAAGATCGATTCGAGCCAGATATTTATTGAAGCTACAAGTTCTGATGAGGAGATAAAGAAACTTATCAGGACATTTTTCTCCGACGCCGAGTTGGAGCAAATGTCTGAGAGTTACAATTCTCCTCCATCTCCATCCCCAGCACAAGAGGAGCAGTTAAAAGCTGAAGGTATTTTGTGTGAGCCTCATCAACCAGAAGAGGATATTTATATTCTCGAATCTGAGGAGAAAGCGCTACCACCAGTCTCTCATAAACTCTCACCTGCCTCCATAAGCCTCAACAACAAGAGGAGGATGTTTACATCCTCCAATTTGAGGAAGAAAAATCATCACCACCTAGTCTTCTATTGGAATTACGTTACCGGCAGTACCTCCTCAAACACCAGGTTTTGTGGAGTATACATTTTCCTATTTTATTTGCCGAGTTAACGTTTTGTTTTGATCCAGGTGGTTTGCTCTTAGTTGCTGCTAACATCGTTTTCCTGGCGAAGCTGTTATCTACTTTTATTTTTGATCCAGGATAACGAAGCGGGAGCTAGTCCAAAGACTATAAATACGGGCAGCTTACTGAGAGGTAACCCAGTGGTTAAATATTATTTCCCTACTATTTTTTGTTTTATGTTTTGTCTTTCATATTATTCCTATATATGTTTTTATAAATAAAAAAAAAGAGAGGAGAGAGAACGAGGAGAATTAACTTGAGTTCTTCTGGCTGTTTAGAATAATTATTACAGGTGAATCTTACACATTCTGACAGCTGAACTCAAGTGTGGGGGAGCTACACTACATATTCTGCATAACTCTAGGGAGTACACTATCCATACCTTGCTCTTTAAGTTTAAATATCGCTTATTACCATGCTTTTTGATCATTACCCAGGTAATTTGCATGCCCTGTTATTTAATTCTTTCTATGCAATGAGGGCATTGCTTTGGTTCAAGTGTGGGGGGAGAGATAATAATCAAAAGCTTGCTCTTAAGTTTTCTTTTTCGACACTGTGTTTAAATTTGTTAAGTGATTAATAATCAAAGAAGGAGCCATAGAGGGAGTAATGCTGGTATTAACAGGTTTAAAGGGTACACAAAAAAAAAACACTCTGCTCCTTATGCAAAAAATTCTGAGGAAATTATCATTTGAATTTTGTTTTGACTTTGAGCCTGGATTTGAATTGGAATGAAACGGTGGAAAAAGAACAAAGCAAGATACTCCTCTGATCCAAACAGGCATATTCTGATCCTAAACAGGCCTCGTCCACTCGGTTATTAAGTTCTTAGGGGTGCTTCATCACCCGGCTACCTATGGTACTCGGTATCTGGGATAGTAGACCCAAAACTGCTACAAGGGTGGAGAGAAAAGTCTGAGGTGAATGAAAAATGAACTTCAAAATTGAAGTATCTGTGCATTCGGTACTAAAATGAAAAAAAAATCGTCATTATGGATCATGAGTATGTGGCATTGAAAGGTATAATGGAATAAGATTTTACTTCATGCCCCTTGTCGTTCAAGGAATTGTGAAAGAAAATGGTGGATTGGCTCGGGGTTAAAAGCAGAATTCTCATGGTATTACTTCTCTTTCTTTTGTACGACTACAGAGTTATTCTCGGAAATAGAGAAATATATCTAATAAAATTAATGTTATTAGTACCCTTTTAAAATCTGAAAAGATTGACAATTACCGCTTCTGTGCTCTCCTTACTTGATTTGTCTGTTTAACTTGTTTAAACATTATGTCAGAAAGATTTGCTTGAGAACAAGCAAAAGATAAGTATGGGGGAGTTTGATAAGTGAGAAATACATAGACATTTAAGGGTTTAATTTACCCTATACTTACTCACTTTCAGGATAATATTTCTCATTTATCGTATGTTTTTCCTAAGATTTATGTCTTGATATGGACTGATATATTTTATGTATCAAATACAGGAAAAAGTGTTAGAATCAAATGGTTTATTTCACAAGCTTTCCAACGCAACAAACGGTGAGTAAAACGG
Organism: Limonium bicolor; assembly: GCA_023374045.1. NCBI lineage: Eukaryota > Viridiplantae > Streptophyta > Magnoliopsida > Caryophyllales > Plumbaginaceae > Limonium > Limonium bicolor. The sequence continues at coordinate 143,464,788 of CM041776.1, read as the reverse complement.
ACTTATAACGAAGAATCTGGAGCCGGTTGAAGATCGCGTGAAAATAGAAAACATTTTCATTCTGTTCGCGTGTGCTTGGGCGGACAGAGGCGAGGACAGCAGAGAGGTGTCCGCATGAGTCTGGGCGGACAGAGGCGAGGACAGCAGAGAGGTGTCCGCGTGAGTCTGGGCGGACAGAAGCATAGGCGCAGACGTGAATTGTGTCCGCGTGAGTTCAGGCAGACAGAGGCGCGGACATCAGAGGCGTCCGCGTGAATCTGGGCGGACACACAGGCGGACGCATGTAAATTCCAGATTCAATCGCGAACAGTTTTCTCCTTCCTTCTTCCTTAGGCGCCTACCGACAACAATATCAGTCGCGGCCGACACTCCTCAAAATCCTCACGCGTTGCAACTTATCCATCTACCCCATCAACTGGCACCTCCCTTATCTTGTTCACCCACTAGCACGCGTGATCCAGCCTGTCTCTTCCTTCTCCTTCCTTCCTCTTCTTCTCCTTCTCCTATAAAAACTCACGAGCCTTCTGCTCAAATAATTGATCCCATCCAGTAAATAATCCATTGCTCACACCTACGATCCATTCCATCTTCATATCCCCCGCTTCTCCATTTTATTTTCTTTCTTCATCAGCCTTATGCTGTTAGTTTCCAGAAAACCAACGAAGGAATTGATTGTCTGTTCGTTCTTCTTCGTTGGTTCCAACTATTTTATTTCTTATGTTTTACTGTATAATTATGTGTGATTAATAAACCCAGCTTCCCGGGTTAGAAGCAAGCCTATTTTATATAATTGTGTTATATAAGCTTTCCAGTATAATTTATCTAAACAGTATTTTGATTCTTGTCCTTAAAGCGCTTTAATTCTCTTGTACAATTATTAAAGTGATATTTGTAGTTCTTTGTTAACATGCAGTGCTGAGACAAGGTTCTAGACACAGGAAGTCAAAATGGATTAACGACTAGAAGCGACTTTGTCGCCGTATAGGTTTACCACTCTCCAATAGGAATTATTAATAATGCGATTAATTTATTAATAACTTGAGCAAGATTTGCGCTTGTTGTTTAAGTTAATCAGGGTTTATTAGACAGGAAACGGTCATTAAACTAATTAAGATTCTTGAGTTTATTGTTAAAATGGGAGAGTTATATTAATATGATTAAATAAAATAGGTAAGCAGAGTAACCCGGGATGCTTCTTTAAAAACACAAAAAGATTTACAATTTCTATTTCTTTTCTGTTTTAATTAATTGTTTTTATTATTGTCTTATGATTTAACTGTTAATCTCACTCCCTAAAAAAGATAAAATCTGTTTATAGAATTCTCAGTCAATTTAATATACTATCAGTTATCCACAGCGAGGTCCCCAAGAGTACGACAACCCACATATCCACTATTCCGCAAAACGATAGGTACACTGCCTAAGTGGTAGAAGTTTAACACACTTTTACACCAACAAGGACTAAAGGGATTAGTGAGTTATTGCGAGGAAATGTTTAAGAATCTAGAAGTGTGAAGTGCACTGAATAGTAAGTATAGACATCGCATATGTCTCAGGGATCTGGATGGATGAACACAATAGCTGGAGTAAGTACCCAGCCTATATATGGTGAGGCATATACCTACTATGGATATGTTAATGTGCAATGATCGGGATGAGACTCCCGAGATGATCACTAGAGATATCAATCTCACTAAGGAGAATATTCAACCCAGCAAAGAACGCGGGGCGAAGTAGAAATTAAAAATACCAATGAGTGCAAGCCAGATGAAAATGCACAACTTAATAACACCCAGGAGTTATCCTAAAAGGGTGTTTGGGTCAACAATGGTTGAACAAGATACGTGACAGAAATGCAAAGCTGAATTAACACCAAGTTTAAACACAAGTCGTCAGAGGGAAGTCTGACATCCTTGAAGGGGCATCCCATGAAAGGAACCGTGATACTACGACCTTGTCATGGAGCCCAATACCAATGTAAGCCATGTAATGTGTGTGGACAGCCTACAACGGGCAGAGCTCGAGGCAATAAGGCTTAAAAGCCACAAATCGAATGTGTTAAGAAAATGTTATTGATCACAGAAGTTTACGTTATATAAGTAAGTAAGCGGATAACGAACCACTGCTTAAAGTGTGGGGACACCTCTTGATATTGTGAGACCGCAACAGCGGTGGTTATGTGAACTAAATTCAGGGAATGTGTTAAGAGTTGACCATGTTGTTACTACGAAAAGAAGTTTTCGTACCTGTTGTGCAGACGGAAAGGGTGATAAGCCTAATGGCAACCACCATAGGTGTGGGATGCTAGATGTGTAATGAACAACGCTCAAGGAGCATAGAGGCTCGAAGAGTAGAGTATTCAGCAGTCAGCCGAATAAGTGGCAAAAACATAGTGTAATAGCGGAAGCTAATATAATAGCGGATGTAGTGTAAGTTAATGTTATACAATGAGTAAGAGCACGGTGCGCAGTAAGCGACCGTTGCATAAGTATGTTAAATAATAATGTGGCAAATAAGACTAGTTATGAGTGAAACTCAATGGGCATACAAGGTAAGTGACAACAAACCGACAGGGCAATAAGCCAATGGTCGGTACTATGTGATAAGGAACACAGTGTGAATTCCTATTGCAATTGCATAAGAGATTTACTGTCAAGAGTTTACGCCTCTGCACTCTGTATGACTGACTGTTTTGGTATTGCACTTGCGCGGTAATGATCGAGTGTGATAGCTAGGAAGTTTGGGTAATGTCAATTGTGATGGAGGAACAAGAATTATGGTGTGATAGAGCCGATGCATAAGAGAAGCACGGTCGTACCAATCAAAGGGTACTTGATTGGCATAAGTGACTACAATAACACGATTGTTAAATATCGGTATGGAATATACCTCAAGTGTTGGAAATAAACGACAGAGTACTACACATTAGGTAGTAGCTCAAACGTAACCGACAGTGAGTCGGAAGAAATTAAGTAAATCAGTGTGGAATACAGTAAATTATCATGGAAGTAAATAGGAAGTTTGTAACTCACCGAACTCGCTCTTGGTAAGAAATACCACGCATCAGTTGAGAAATCGTTATTACCAAGATGAAGGTGATAATCGAAGATATACAATACAGTAAGAATAATGAAGGGGGTAAACTAAGCTCGAAGTTATCAAGAGTCGCGCGCAGCAGAAACTAGTGAGCCAGCGATTCAAGAGTTGGATGTGCGTTGTGAACATGAGTGAATGGCAATATTAACGCCTAGAAGTTTCACAGGCCAGAATCGAAACTGGTTATGAATTAAATAAGCTCTAAGGAGAATTCTTGGTTAGGGACTAAACCGCCAATATGGCTAAGACCCTCAAACCAGAACACATTGTGTAATAAACCGCGTGGAGATAAATCACTTCACGACGGTAGGACGTTACAAACCGGTGGTTAAGTGATTGATTACGTGGGCGTAATCCCTTTTAAGGGGGGTAGAGCGCGAAACCGTTTAGTGTGCTTTACCGTACAAGTGTACGCGAACAATGGTGTGCATAGCACAAAATAATTTGTTTTGATGATTGGTGTGTGTGTTACATAAACATACACATTCATTCATGGTGTGTAATTGTGGTAATTGCGCACAGAAGATGCGAATACCATTGTGATAAGTGTGTTCATTGTGTTAACGGATGTATGTGAAAGTATAAGTGTAAGGGAGTAGAAAAACTCCGGGAAACTAAAACCCCGACAGTATATGGTCATATGATATCAAATGTAATATTGTGTATTATACTTTGATAAAAAAATATATATAGATATGTGTATATATACAGTGTTGTGATTTATGGAGAGGTATGACACCAATACAGAACCTAGTAAGAATTAAATTCCCTAGGTAACTTGGATTAAGTTGAATTTGGAGGATGATTGATAGACAGAGTTCTATCCCTTGGAGATGTAATGATTATGACTAGATGGATTAAAAGATAGAAAATGGTATATGCCTGAATTAGTCGTTGTTTGAAAATGAAGTGGGAGGGTGAAACTTGATTATCATGAGATCAAGGGAAGCCGAACACAAATTGGGGTGGAAAGATAATTCAACACTGATGCTGATCACATCAGGGTTGGATGAATCTTGAAACTCCCTATAAGTGGTCACAAATAATCACATCAAGAATAAGATGCAGTTAACAATAATTGGACTTGGAGTTGTATTGAGTTTTCAGAAGAATTTTAAATTGGGTTTCAAATTTTCAATTGGTACTTTCAAGACTTCAACTAATATCTCTAAGATTCTTAAGTGGTATTTTCAAAGGAAGGACTACTTTTACTTGACCTTGTAAAAAGGATCTTCAATTGGTATTTTCCAATAAAGGATTTCGCTATACTTAACCTCATATAGAGTATTTTCGTATTACTTGCTCACAAGCTGAGGACGTATGAGCCTTTGTCTTCGGACCGGTGACATGAGAAGTATATTTTAAAGGTGTATGCAATCGTTTTGATCTCCCAAAGGAACGGGGACCAGAGTGTCCATCGCGACCGGTTCTGGGATCACAGTGTATATGTACTCAACATGGGTCTCGAACCCATGAAGAGATGGAAAAGGAATTTCTGGTTGATATACATGCTATGACATGTTGTGTGGTATGTGTAATAATTATTATTTTGACCTTGAGTCCTAAGGTGGTTGAATTCCGAAAGTGTTATGTTACCTGACCATGTGTCTAAAGGTTGTTATGTGATCAAGACCTAAGTGTCTAAATGTTGTTATGTTACCCAGACCTAAGAGTCTAAGGGTTGTTATGTAAGTACAATGTTGTTAAGGTACCCGAACCATTGAGTCCGAGGTTATCATGTAAGTATGTTATGTTATGTATGGATGTGTATATGTACCCGGACCGTTAAGTCCGAGGTTATGACGTAAAGTATGTTGTTATGGAAGTTTTATGTTGCAAGTAATCCCCGTATTCTAACCAATGATGTGTGGGAAGTGTGAACTTCGAGGACGAAGTTCTTTTAAGGGGGGTAGATTGAAATACCCCAAACCTTAATGTGTTAATTAATTACGTACTTACAATTTTCTAAGGCTAATTGAGTCCTTGAGATCATTGGTGAAGAGATAAAAACCAAAAAGAAGAAGAGAATGCGTAAAAGACACAAAACGTGAAAACACATTTAATTATTTTAGGAGGCATATAACCTTCACCAGGGTTATAAATATATTTTTATACCCTAATTACATACTAAGAACATGTGGGAAAAATTCCGGAAGAAAACGGATCCAAATAATGCGTTAAAACACTAACGGAGTTTTAAAGCGCGTTTTTCGAGGAAGCCCGAAAACGTGACTTTAAACTGTTAAACGACCCCGTAAAATATAGTTGATATATATAACTATAATTAAACACTAATGGGAGCTTAAGAACCATTAAAATTAAAGAAACGAGAAAAATCCGGAAAACGGGCCCGGATTAGTGAATAGTGTAAAACCCGGGAACATTTGGGGTGTAAACCGTAATAAGGGTAAAGTAATCCCTTAACTTGTAAAATAAAATCTGATTCCCCTCTTTTATACAGACCCACACGTTTTTGCCCTCCTCCCTCTCTTATTTTTAATGCTTTTAAGTCAAAAGAGGACAAAAGAGTAAAGTAAGAAAGTACAAATATTACTTTTGCTTTTCTCTCTCCTATTCCCCACCTTCTCCCACATTTTTCTTCTTCTTCAACCAGAACTCCTCCTTCCTTATGTTCTAAAATGGCGATTTCACCAACCTTCACCCAACTCTCCTTCTTTTCCCTTATTCAAGCTCCAAACTAAGTCAAAATCACAAAATAACCACATATTATTACTCACCATCACTTGGGCATTCTTTTTCACCCATCAAAAGCCCCAAGCGTTGAGTTTCATTTTCATGGTTGTAGCTGATTTGGAGTTAAAAATCAGCTCTTCTTGAAGCTAGAGCATTCCTTGTTGTTTCTAAGGTAAGAAATCTTCAAAATACCCACTATTCTAGCCTTTCCATGTAATTTAAGTTTCCAGATTTTTGAGCCTTTCTCTCTCATGATTCTAGCCCTATTTTAATGGTCAAGAAGGGCTGGAGTGTGGTAAATTTTGCCAAGTACTTCATTCTCAAGTTAGAAGGTAACCCCTTCTCTTCAAAGTGCTTTAAGCACTTCTCTTTTAATTTCAGATTTTTCCTCCAGGGTTAAGAGCATGATTAGCTCTTAATTTGTGTTCTTTGGGCATGGTCTGTAGAATTAGCAAGTAACAACCCCATTTACCTGTTACAAAACAAGGAGAAAGAAGAAGAAAGTGAAATGGTGACCTAAAAATCAAAGGTAATGTTCTTACCTTGGACCGACTATTCGGTTTTTGTGTTGTGAGCTTGAATTGCTCTGTTTTAGATTGTATGATGTTGAGGTGTGGTTGAATATTTAAGTGCTGTTTAGAACCAAGTTATTATAGTTGAATACACCTCGTTGTTGGTGTGGTGAAAGGACTGAAATTAGTGTATGTTAGTATAGTGTAAATGTGGAGTACAAAACTGTTTTTAGGTGAGCCGAATTAATAATGTGAGGATTTTAAAATTGTAGGGAAACCATGGTGAATTTTCCGTAGAAAATAGTTGTGTTAATGGTGTTTTTGGAGTGAGATTTACCTTGGGTTTAATTAGGTGTATTTAGAGAGCTTAAGGTGTGTAGATAACCACTTTGTAACAGATTTGGAAAGGATTTAGGAATTGGAAGAATTAGAATGGTAAGATAATGTACTTAGAATGCTAGAAGTGGCATTGGTAGAGGGAGTATTGAATGGTAAAGATTAGAACAAAAAATCTGTAGCATTGAAGGAAGAAAATTGGTATAAGTGCTGGAATGTAATGAGAAAAAATTGTGTAAGTTGATTTAGAAATGAGTAATGAATTAGGTGGATGAACTAAGGTGATTTAGGGGACCTAATGGGTGTTTAAACATGTAGGAAACATGTGGAAATGACTAGGAAAAGATTGGGTGAGAATGGAGGTGAATTTGGAGTTCAAAGTGGATAATAAAAGGGGTTCTGTAACGCCCCTACTTATCATAAATGCAGCGGAAATAAAATACTAAGGCGATTACAGATCATCGGGTTCCAAACACCCGGCACCAAACCTCACCAATTACAACTTATGACATTACAAATGCTACGGTCTGAACTCGAGAAAACATAACATAAAAGAATAATAACAAAATACAATAGCTCTCCAAAGTTCCTAATTCCCATCCCATACACTCATACTCTTCGTGGCTACCTGTATAGCAATTCGTACCTGCAAGATGAAACCAAGCAGCCCACCCCAGGAGGGGTGAGTCAGTTCCCTGGAATGGAACTGGTACAACTCTCCAAACAACAGTTTAAAAGCATAACTCTTAAAAATAAACAATAAGATGAAGCCAAACACTTAGAACCAAAAGCAGAAGAACAAGGCACACCAAAACACAAAGTCAAAGATATCAAGTCAAGGATAGAGATAAATAACAAGAAGTAAAGCGAGTCAACTTAAAAGAAACCACGCCAGAAGTTAGTGAACATCCATTGCTTAAGTTAGATTCAGTTCCAATTAGGATTAGAAAGACCCAAGAACCTTAACTCAAGAGTGGAATAAAACCAATTGGGAGAGATGGCCCCCACCGCCAGTCAGTTGCCACAAGGGCGAGGTAAACAGACCTCCGCTGTCAGTTGCCACAAAGGGCGAGGTAAACAGACCTCCGCTGTCAGTTGCCACAAAGGGCGAGGTATAGCAGACCTCCGCTGCCACCGACCCGTTCTCGGTCATCGGTGAAAAGTGAGTGCACCACTTAATAGAAATAATCCATATCCAATACCAAGATTGTCATTTCCCACATTCCCACTAGACTATTAACTGTACAAGTGCAATACCAAAACACTCAGTCCTACAGAGTGCAGAGGCGTAAACCCTTAACAGTCAATATCTAATGAGATAACTAGATTAAAGGAACCAATGATCATGTGAGTTGTACATCCAAGGCTCAGTTAGTCACAACAGGCTGAGTTAGTCACACAGACAATTTCCTTTCAAGATACATTCATACTCATTTAGCGTTTCTCAAAACGTTCCATAAAATTCGTCACCAAAAGCATCTGAGTACGAGAAATCGTAAAAAACATTCCATCAAGTCCATAACACATCAAGCTGAGTACGAGAAATCGTACCTGGTATATGTAGAAGCAGTAACCAAACTTGAAAATGCGAACTACTTCCACTAATCACCTATAATTAAAGTATTCCAAACATTGATTAGTTAAGGTACTATAACGCTACACATCCTCCACTCCTAATTATAGGTTTAGTTTAATTAAACCCTTTGGTTACGCTTGGCTAATCTTACTTCATCACCTATTCAAGGTTTAGGATATGTATTTCCCCTAATAGTCCACCTAGATGTCACTGTAACATTTGATATACTTAATTGTCACGTATGATTAAGGTTTATCCCAACTTTTCCCTCTTAACACGTTTCTCATAAGGTATGTTACTACCTTTATTTACCTCTAATGTATTTATATATATACCTATATTTTCCTTAGAATTTATCCAAAACATTCTTTAAGAAATTCTTATCGTATTTAATTATATTTAATACCTTTTAGACATATCCACAACTGATATATAGTTTATAAAATAAAGCGTTTGCCCTAGTTTAATTAAGCATATTAACCTCCATAATAATAATATGTAGTTTAGTTTAATACCTCAACTTAATATAAGTTCCTATTTTATTCTTCTCATATGAGTATATTTATGTGTAAACAACTTTTACTTCACCTAAAAGATAATACCCAAAATATTTATAAACATACTGTTATAAAATGTTAATTTAGTTTCCTTTATTTTCCCCAACCTAAAAAGCTTATTAACAAACCATACTTTAATTTTTTGTTACATTAAAAACCATATATTATAAGTTATTCTTATGAAAATTCCATAAACATAATTTTTAAACCTGTTTACCCTTGTCCAAAAATTCCCAAATTTAATATATAATAACTATAACATTTCAGACATATTATAAAATTTTTATTGCATAAAAATATCTTTTTAAATTACCCAAATAATTCCATAATTCTCGTAACTTGCAAAAATCATAACTTATGTTTAAAAACTCAAAACCCATATTAATTTACATCAAAATAAACTAGACATTATAAGGAATCTATGGTTAAAATTTCAAGTCAAAATACATTCGGGAAGGCCATTAAATAAATCTAGCAAGTTAGGACTTTATTCTGGAAATAATTTAAAAACTTATACTTATATTTTGAAACGTTTTAATCGTGGCCGTCCGTTTCTTTTAACTGAGATCGGACGGCTCCTGACTGTCAAGTTCATCATCGAACTCAACTCGATTCCGAGTACTAATCTACCGTTTTCTCTCAATCCACAGAACCAAATCGAGTGGTTCTTGTTCCATTGAATTCGAAATCCCCAGACGCATCTATTGACACCGATTTCCCCAAATTTCATGCAGTATTACGAAAGATTCAATCTGGGTTCAAGTTAGGTCGAGTTTCGGGTTTACGAATTCGATTTCGCCAATCCTCTCAATATAATGCATAGTCGAATAAATTACCACGTGGGTTTGGTCGAGAATGAAGTTAAGAATGGCAACAACGTAGCAATTTGATCAAAAACTCACCGGGATTGCATTAACGGGGCGAAACCAAATCGGGAAAACTGGAAATCGTTATTTCATGTGCGGTTCAGGTAAGCTCCTTCTCGAATCAACTCGCACCAACTGAGAGAGCTTCGATTCATGGAACCTATCACAATCCAAACTAGACATGTAACTCTATATGCTAGTGGAAGAATCATTGATTTTGATGAACTAGGGAGAAAGTTATAGATCTCACAAGATCCGAGTTTACCTAGTTGGTTCGGGATGAAACTGGGCAGAATTACCGTCGTGATCGAGTGGGCAACTTTAGACAGATTTATCACCCAAACCAGTGTGAATCAGCCTTGGCCATAAACATGAAAGTTATAGAGGGATTTGAGATCTTCAAAACAAGCTAAAGAACACGAAATTTGGACGAGAAATGAAGAAGTTATGGCGTGACGAAGTTTACCCGATTCCAGGAAAAACTGCAGTTCTGGGTTACGCAATCGCGAGGAGCCAACTTTGGATCAACTTTCCGATCATTGTAGAAGGAGTTAGATGGTGTGTGAGTAATGGTTGGAAAGAGGAAAGATAGGAGAATCGAATGAAACAAACGGCATACCAAATGGTGGAGTAGGGAAAAAGATATAGGTGTCTAAAGATCGACCCTCGACATGCCAAAACCGCTGGGAAAATCAAACGATTAAGTGTCTTGGGTGCTGACTGGGCGCGACACGTGTCCTGGACACGTCAGCATCCTTCAAAATTTTGGCTCTAAACTTCAATTTATCATAACTTTGGCTAGGATGATCCGTTTTTAACGTTCTTTTTATCGATCTTCATGGTTTTTCATAACCTATTTATTGGTATAGGTTTCATGGCCTGGTTTGACCATTCTCAAAAAGTCAACTCTAACAAGGCTTAATAAGCTTTAAGGTTCCTAGAATTTTATATTGACTTTTATGTTTCAAAACAATGTTCCAACACTTCCTAAAATCTTTATAATATATTTGGAGTGTTTAGAAATTTTCCCAAGATTTATTGACTTATAAATCTTATTATTAAATTCATAATACTATATAATAATGTATAATAATTAGGGTTAAATAGGAGAAAACCCCTAAATAAATTTCACAATTCATATAATAATTCAATATTCATAATTCCATATAATAATTTAATTTTTAATAAAATAAATCCCCTAAATTAATTTAAATTAATTTAGGGGTATTTCAGTATATCCCCCTTAAAAGAAACTTCGTCCCGAAGTTTATCACCAACTAATAGCTATTCACACCACATCAGGTGTGCTGTCAAGAATTACCAGAACGTTCATCCAATAATAATCCCATCCAAAATTCCATACCAATCCATACCAACTGTAACTTCTCCCACAATCCATTTCCACTCATTTCCATTTCCAAATTCCACGCAAGATTATTCATCGTCAGACCAAAACCAAGATTTTCATAAACAGAAATCAAGAATCACACAATGTATAATCAAGTACATGCATACACCTCTCCATCATTCTACTAACCAAACAAACAGGGCATAATCTGGATGAGGTGACGAAGGAAGAGTATGCACTACCCCCCCCCCCCGAAAAGAGCCAGGGTACGCCCTCGTACCGCTATGAACAAGAACCCAGTAAAGGCAAGAATACAAGGAAATATCATGGGAATAGGTGTGGGTACTTCACTCTCATAGAGTCCTCAGTCTCCCAAGTAGCTTCTTCAACCCCATGATGCTCCCAAAGAACCTTCACTAGCTTGACTGATCTGCCTCTCGTTTCCCGGACCTTCGTGTCCAGGATCTGAATGGGGGTCTCCTCATATCTCAATGTAGGTTCAATCTCTAATCTCTCTGGCTGTAGCACGTGAGAAGGATCAGGTACATACTTCTTCAGTTGCGATACATGAAACACGTCATGTACCTTCCCAACTCCGCTGGTAGGTCTAGTCGATACGCTGCTGGGCCCACGCGCTCCGTAATCCTGTACGGACCAACATACTTAGGGCTTAGCTTTCCTCTCATCCCAAATCTGAAGATACCTCTCATCGAGAGACACTCATAGGAAAACCATATCACTGATCTGAAACTCAAGCTCTCTGGTACGCTGATCCCCGTAAGATTTCTGCCTAGACTGCGCTGCCCTCATGTGCTGCTGAATAACTCGGATGTCATCCTGTAGTCTCTGAATATACTCTGGACCAATCAAAACTGTCTCAGCAGGGTCACTCCATGATAAAGGTGTCCGGCACGGTCTGCCATACAGAGCCTGAAATGGGGCCATGCCGATAGACGAGTGATAGGAGTTGTTGTAGGAGAACTCTACCAAGTGTAGACGCTCTATCCAACTCCCCTGATAGTCTAAGGCGACCGCTCTCAACATATCTTCCAGTGTCTGAATCGTCCTCTCGGTCTGCCCATCTGTTTGAGGGTGGAGGCTGTGCTAAGTCCAATGTTCACAGAATCGCGATTCGATCCCCCGATCCTACGATTTACGATCCAATTCTTAGTACGATCCGGATCGCAGGTAGGATTGGAGCCATGTAGGATCGTCAAAGGATCACGATTCCATTGCACGATCCTACGATCCTGCACTCTAAATCCATAGTACGATCCTACAATCCCATCGATCCTAACTTGTTTACAGTTTTTTTTTCATATCAATGTGAATTATATCTTAATAAAATACAAGAAACAAAAAGTTCTCAAAATATTGTAGATAGTTTCATAATCCATAAAATATTATGACTTTAACATTGCAGCCGACTTGTATATGTAGATTTATTTGAGATCACTGAGCGGATAGGGATTAAGATTGGAATATCACTTATTGTTACTCTCCATCATGAATGATTATAATGTGTACCTGGGTGTTCAAAAAATGTATAACATTTAAAGTGTTATTTAATATTGTAATGATTGAAAAATCAAAGTTAAAGCTCTAAAGTAGAAAATGAAAAAAAAACTTAAGAGAACCAATACAAATTTATAAAATATTATTGATTACTTTTATCATTTTTTCTTCTGGCTTATATTGAAACAATAAGCTGTTGGAACTCGTTTTGGCTTTGTGTTCCATTGCTTACTTACTCTTTTTGAATGAGGATGAATTGGAAAACCCATGATTTTATAATAAATAACTTGTAGCTCATAATGTTTGTGGGAGAGTGATGAAAGAAATAAAAATGCACATAAAAATTATGCAGTCTGTGGGTTTGATTTATGTTTAATCTATCTTATTAAATTTATCTTTTTTATGGAAATATTATGAGAATTCATATGGTTTGCTTATCTATAATTCAGTTTGTAAGCGTACTATCATTGTGTGGTCTTAAGTTTTATTTTTTTAATTCAATAATGCTATATATTCGTACTCAATTAAACTTTATGCTTCAATAGAATATGTTATAACATATGTATAATTTTGAACAATATTTACTCACTTTTTGTAGGATCGATCGATCCCACGATTCGATCCCATGATCCGATCCTAGGGGTCATTACGATCCTACGCTAGGATCACGATCCTAAAACATGGCTAAGTCGCAACTGAGTACCAAATGCCTCCTGCACCTGACGCCAAAATCTACTAAGGAAACGTGCATCACGATCGGAGACGATCGTCTTCGGTACCCCATGGTACCGGATGTGCTCTGTGGTGAACACCTCAGCTAGTTTGGGCACCTTCCATGTGTCCTTGATAGGTATGAACTTAGCTGTCTTAGTTAACCTATCCACTATCACCCAAATTGTGTTCAATCCACCTCTAGCTGGAGGGAGACCGACCACAAAATCCATACTAATATCGTCAAACTTCCAGCACGGTACCGGTAATGACTGAATCTGGCCTCCTGGTCGCCGATGCTCGAACTTCACCTTCTGACAGGTGAGACATCGCGAGACGAAGTCTACTACATCCCTCTTCATCCCGCTCCACCAGAATAGCTTCTTTAAATCCTTGTACATCTTGGTGGCTCCAGGATGTACTGACAATGTAGAGGAATGAGCTTCAGAGAGAATCCTGGTCTGAAGTTCTGTCGCATCCTGAGGGACACAGAGTCTGCCTCTGACCCGAAGGTGTCCCTCGCTGTCTAGCTCGTAGTCATACTTCAGACCATCAGTCAACCCATCTGCTAACTTCTGCCTGATACCCTGTAGATACACATCACTATCCTGAGCTGCATATACCTCCTCAGCTATCGTGGTCGTCTCTATGAGAGCAAGAAGTGAATATGCTCTTCTGCTCAGAGCGTCTGCCACGACATTACCTTTACCCTCTGTGTACTGGAGGTCGATATCATAATCAGCTAGTAGCTCGATCCACCGTCGCTGTCTCAAGTTCAGCTCCTTCTGGGTCCAGATGTATTTCAAACTCTTATGATCTGTCATAATTCGGACCGTGGCTCCATACAGGTAGTGTCGCCAGATCTTCAAGGCAAAAACTATGGCGAGGAGCTCAAGGTCATGTGTGGGATAATTTTCTTCGTGCTTCTTCAGCTGTCGAGAAGCGTAAGCCACGACTCTGCCATTTTGCATCAATACTCCACCGATCCCCTTGCCTGAAGCATCACAGTAAACCTCGAATCCCTCATTTCCCTCGGGGATCACCAATACTGGAGCTGTGGTCAGAGCATCCTTCAGTGCCTGAAAGGAGACCTCACATGCCTCTGTCCATACAAACGGACTATCCTTCTTCATCAGAGAGGTTAAGGGCTTGGCTAGCCTGGAGAAATCCTTCACAAAGCGTCTATAATAGCCAGCCAACCCAAGGAAGCTCCGAATCTCAGTCACTGAGCGAGGTCTGTGCCAGCTCTTTACCGCCTCAATTTTAGCTGGGTCCACTGAAACTCCCTCGGTTGAGATCACATGACCAAGAAATGATACCTTGTCCAGCCAGAATTCGCACTTGCTGAACTTGGCATAGAGTTGCCTCTCTCTCAGAGTCTGCAGGACTGTCCTCAAATGCTGCTCATGTTCCTCTTTGCTCTTGCAGAAGATCAGAATGTCGTCTATGAATACGACCACTGACTTATCTAGCTGGGCTTGGAAGACTCTCTGCATCAAATCCATAAATCTCGCCGGTGCATTGGTCAGTCCAAACGGCATCACTGTGAACTCATAGTGGCCGTATCTGGTCCGGAAGGCTGTCTTCTCTATATCTGTCTCAGCTACAGCTATCTGATGATACCCGGAACGCAGATCAATTTTAGAGAACACCTTAGCTCCCCTCAGCTGGTCGAACAAGTCATCGATCCTGGGCAGTGGGTACTTGTTCTTGATCGTGACATTATTCAACTCCCTGTAGTCAATACATAATCTCATGCTTCCGTCCTTCTTCTTGACGAACAGCACAGGAGCACCCCAAGGTGAGACGCTGGGTCGGATGAAACCCTTGTCTAGTAACTCCTGCAGTTGTTTCTTCAATTCCACCATCTCCGCAGGGCCCATCCGGTATGGTGCTTTGGCAATCGGGCCTGTACCAAGTATGAGGTCGATGTTGAACTCAACCTCCCTCAATGGTGGTAGTCCAGGTAACTCCTCCGGAAAAACGTCGGGGTACTCCGACACAACGGGTACGTCACTCTTGAACTTTGGATCTGTCCTCAGGTCCTGGGCATAACAGTAGTAGGCGGTCGCTCCCTTGGACACCTCCTTCATCAGGGATAATGCCGATACAACCTTCACAGTCGGCTGTTTGGGCTGCATTCGGTATGATACTGTGATCCCTGTAGCTGACTTCAAGAGGAGGCGATGCTCTGCACAGTGTAGCCTACCTCTGTATCGCTGTAGTGTGTCCATGCCTACAATTATATCAAACCCCATGCCAGGGAAGACAATGGCATCAAAGAGGAAGTCTGCTCCCTTGATGTGTATGTTCAAGTTCCTACATTGCTTACTGCACTTGATTAACTCTCTGGATGGCAATAAGACTGAGCAGTCATGGATATCTTCTGTAGGAGCATCTATCTTAGCATGGAATGCCTGGGATATGAATGAATGGGAGGCTCCAGAATCAAACAGAACAGTGGCTTCCACCTCATTAATTAAGAACGTGCCTGAAACCACAGAGTAAATTCTAAGATTCTCAGGCATCTCTTCCAAGGTAATGAGTCAGGCTAGTAGTTATACCTGTGATGACCATCCCATTGCTCTTCGCTTGAGCCTGGTTCAACACAGTCA